>BLSH010501402.1:103371-115798 GCA_018402905.1 Glandirana rugosa | reverse complement strand
AAGACGACTCCGTGAGACTGACATCCCAGTCTTAAACCGTAACTGCCGGACTAGGTTGGAAGGAACGGAGATGTCAGGTCCGATCACCACATTACCACACCTCTTAGAAAAGAACTTTGAAACCCCCTCTAAATAATTTTGACCATGTGTGTCTCATACCAAGTCGACACGAACCATTCGTCAGTTGAAGATTCAAAATCCGGAGTATGTGTACCCGCAAAACCGGCGGCCGCAAACATCCGCAAAAAAAGGTCGAGAGGTACAATAAGTTACCGGGAGATTTACTAACGCCGACGCCCTCTACTGCCCACAAACGCCGGCGTTTTTAGAGGGCCATTGAATAACATGGAGAGCTGGAAAAAAACGCCTACAAACGCCGGCGGCCAAAACGCCCATGTGTATGAGGCCTAAAACTTAGAAGTTGACTGCTTACCAAGCACAGCTGAACCATACTCTGTGTGTACCAGTTTTAATAAATCTCCCCCAAAGTTTCAAGAAAAGATTCTCCACACCATTACACCACTAGCCTGGACTGTAGAGGCAAGGAAGGTTGGATCAGGCCGTCAATGCCAAATTCTGACCCTACAGTCAGAGTGCCTCAGCAGAAATCGTGATTCATAAGAGAAGCCTACATTTTTTCAGTCTTCAGCTACCCAGTTTTGGTGGGCTGACTTTAGCTTCAGCTTCTTGTTCATGACTGACAGCAGTGGAATCCAACATGGTTGTATGGTTATAATTACAACCCATCTGCCTCAAGACTGAATGTGTTGTTCATTCTGAGAAGCTATTCTGCTGATCACAGTTGTAATGAGTGGCCATTCCCCTCTGACCTTTCTCATTAACAAGGTGTTTTTGTCTCCAGTGCTGTTACTCGCTGGGTATATTTTTCTATAAGGCATTATACACACGGCATCTGTGAAAAAATAGGCAAAACGTCGGGTCCGACGTTTTTGAAAAAATTGGCGTTTTTACCGGCGTTTTGCATCGGCGTAATTAGTGAGCATCGCCGTCAATAGGCGTTTCTTTTAAAAAATCAGTCCTCTGCTATTTTTCAACCTAAAAACATTGGCGTCAAAAAACGCCGGTTAGCGCTGGTACGGCGTTAGTGAGCGTTTTGCCGTTTGGCGTAAAAAAACGTCAAAACGCTACAGCCTCAGAACGCACTGGTCCTGCGTTCTAGAAACAGCTCACTAACGCCGACGCCCTCTACTGCTCACAATCGCCAGCGTTTTTAGAGGACCATTGAATAACATGGAGAGCTGCAAAAAACGCCTACAAACGCCGGCGTCAAAAAACGCCCGTGTGTATGAGGCCTAAACATTAGAAACCGTAATAAGTGTAAATTGTAGCAGATCAGCAGTTACAGAAATACTCAAACCAACCTGTCTGGTGCCAAAATTATATCATTGTCAAAAACACTGAGCTCCCACTGAGATATGAACATTACCTGAAGCACCGGGCTTGTATCTTATGCACTGAGCTACAGATACAGCCACATTATTGGCTGATTAGATAATTGCATTATAAGTGTATATAAGGTATATAAACTTGATTAGTGTATGCTTCAAGTATTATACATATTTCACCACATAGATATAACAATGTAACCAGTTTCAGAGTAGAAGTTGGGGGAATAAAGGATTGTTCATTTGAATGTTGTAGGATAGTGCTGTTGCACACTGTTCATAGCATTAGCAATGTGCAGTGGCTCCAGAGACTTTTTCATTGACAATGCTGCTGAGATATATGCTCAATAGTTCTCACACTTTAGGTTTCTCAATACTTTATAAGACAATACTGTAAGAAGCACCTTTTCACTTATCAGAAGCAGAGACCCACATACAGATAACAATAAATAGGGCTTGGATGAGGTTGAACACTAGCTGTCAAACTGACAGCCACTAGCTATGCTAGAAGTAGTTAGAACTGTACTTCACCTGGGTGGTACTTCATCTCCCAGGAGCCATATCAAAGCTTGTCTTAGATCACTGATGTTTTAACTTCCCTCCCTTCACTTTTGTGGGTTTCGTGGCTGTATTCTTTCACTTCTGCCTCTTTCCTTAGTGTTTCCCCCATTTCATGGTCTTCACTTATGTTTCTCTCAACTTTTTGTGTGTTTGTCCCTCTGATTGCAAGTCTTCCTGCTTTATTTATGTATTATGATTGGCACACATAGAAAATGCAATACTGCTTGGACATTAGTGAAAGTAAACTCCCAACGCAATCACAATCCTAATAATACAAACAATATCTGCATATTAAAAAAAAATGTGCAATAATCCCCCAGTTGCAGCCCACACTGATATGTGTTCCCACACCATGAATCAAAATATGTTTATAAAGTGCAGGACAACAAAACTAGATTTTTATGTATCACATCTAATCCCTATCACGTGTACTTCAATGTGTAATGCTCAAATGTTTACAAATACTAAATGTTAATCCCCACCAAATATCCATCATTAAGTCATATTTCTTAATAACAAATTCTCTTTTTTTATCTGTACAATTAAATTAATCTCTACCTCTGTGCTTGTGAATACTTTTCATCCACAGAGTGCTAAATGAACACCACCACCTTTCACTCAATGTGCTCACTTGGAGATGTTGACCTATATATATAGAAATAGGTCAAAAAACACCTTCCCCTTTAAGGGACTTCAAACACCTCCTTGGGATATTTCCGAATTTACCATCCACAATGTTGTCTCTGGGAATCCTCCAAATATGTAGAGCAGCAAGGGTTATAGCACTCATCTAAAAAGGTACATTTTCCAACTCAGCATCACCTCAGTGGAACATTTGCCCACATCTGGGTTTGTGGAATGACATCATAAAGTCCACCTAACATGTTTCTTCACACCATCATATGACTTCCTCAAGGATGTGTACTGCTTGTATATTACAGCATTGAACATCATGAATGACACTTTTCACTTTAACTCTAGGACCAAGTGATGGAAAGCTATGTTATAACATCCAGCAGTACTCTGCTTCAGGTGTATACAACAGTTTGCCACCCTTCCAATCTCCCCCAACCCAATTTGCCTAGTAATGCCCCACCTAATTTACAAGGTTGAGTTTCTCTTGGCCCCTCTGCCTGCCTGTTGTAAAGCTACTGCAGATAGGACTCTTACCAGTCAAAATGTGCTGGACACATGGCTGAGCCCTTCTTGTTTTATTGTGGATGTCAGGAACACAGAGTTACATCATTACCATATAGTTCCACTAAGAAGAATATTACATTATAAACCTTAAACTAACACTAACATCTAGTGATCGAAAGACATACTTTATAGAACCTTGAATATCTACAAATTGTCAAAGTTCTTCAAGTAGCTGTCTCAACCAAAACACTTCTTGACAAGCACAAGCTGCTGAAATGTGTTCAGCTTCTAAAGAAAATAATTCCTCTGAGATTTTCTTTTTTCTTGTATCAACAGGAATGCTGCATGTTGGTTGTGGTGGGAAACCACACTCACTTATTATATTAGTCAAAGGTATGCATGGGTATCTGCTTTTTCATGGCCTAAACTACATTGGGCCCTACACCAGAAGGATAGCATCTTTCCACCTGACAGTGACACCTGTCCCAGGACTGACTACAAAGCTATTTCAGGAGATATAGTGTTAAATACTGATTCTCCTTCACCAGTTCTTAACATACTTTACACTTTGAGCCCAAAGGGATTGAGGTAAACCGATGTATATTTCCAGAGGCCTCACACACTCATGGTCCAGGCCCAGTCCATAGGAAACCTCTGCTATGCCACGTGCCCCAACATGGGATTCCTGCCACTGTGAGGGGTTATATAGCATCTTAGTGTGAAGTATTCCTGTTGCTGATACAAGTGATTACTTCAGTGGAGATGAGCCAAGCCAGCACCTGAGATGTGATTGTGGAGTGTGGAACCTGATTTCAACTGGAGGGGCTTGTGAAATATTTGACATTGAAGAGATTTGCTTTTTGCTGGGCTAGGATATTGGCTATTGCCTAACTGGAGCAAGCAACCACTTATACTAGGGTCACCTGACCAATCTGAGTCCATATACGCTATGAATTCCAGTACCTTTCCCTAGGTTTCATCCACATAGATTAGCAGATGCATCCACTTCTATACATTTAGACTATAGGCAAGGAACGTATTTATTTTTTAATGTCTTGCTGTTAGAGCCTGTACACAGATCTTTGTAACTTACAAACAAGATCTTCTTGTCAAAGAAATTCTTTGTTAGCTCTTATATATCCTTCTGGTTGTGTCATGTACCTCTTCTCTTCAATGTTGCTCTTGAGAAAGGCTGTTTTGATGTCATAATGTTTCACACTCATACTCTGCTGGGTCGCTATAGTCAACAAGGTCCTAAAACGACTGTATTGCAACTGGAGCAAAATGATCATAATTATCTTCACTATAATTTTGTGAGCATCCCGTTGCAACCATTCTTTCTCTTGGACTTTACCTTCATTTACATCTAATTGCATATTTATCTGTTAGTCTTCAGGTAATTATGTAAGTTTCCAAGCTTGGAGCTGTTTGAGATTGCCATCTCTACATTTGCAACTTAAATTCACTTTTGCTACTCAAGAACAGGTATCTTTTTGCATTTCATCCCATGATGCTGGCTCAGGCACTGTGTGAATCATAATGTATATGACAAATGTCTAGCTGAAATGCCTTATTGGACCTTGCAGATTTTCTGACTGAGGTTGAGTTTGGTTCAGCTTATTTTTCAAAGGACAAATCACTAACACCAATTTCAGGTTCCTTGATTCCCAGTTCCTTTTCTTTCAGAATTGTTGGGGCTTCTTGCCTAGGTTATTTTTCAGATGGTGCTGACTATGTCACTTGAAGCTTAGACACACAGAAGTTTCATTAATAATTGCACTTATTGTTGTTGTTACTATATAAATGTCTGGATGCGGAATTATATGTAGCTTACAGATTTATTTGGTTGAGCACACGGTTCCAATTTGATATGTTTTTATTAAAAAGGACCATCATTTAACTTTTTATTCCACCGTTTTGTCCCCTTTTTTCATACTAATCATAAGGATCTATGAACAGACAGGTGCCCAATGTATATTAATCACTGGGAAACTATGGTGTAGGGAACTTTGGATACAATGGGCTTCAAGAGTTTTACCACACATTGACCATCAGTGCATGTAAGAGCCAGGAAGAGGCCATGTTTACCAGGTGCAAATACATAGAAGCAAACTGACTATTTATTTATAACTAGAGCAGAATACAATGAACAATGCTATCCTGGACAAACACTGAATCTAATATACTGAAAATAATATTTTTTTGGAGCCAATAGTTGTACAGTCCAGTGTTCTACACACATCTTTTTTAGAACATAAATATTGTACATCACAGATTGTGTTCCACCACAAAAAAGGTCAAAAATGTGCATGTTGCACACAGACAAATTACACTTTCTACTTGAGGGTTTAAACTTATGAGGCCTGGGAAGAAAAAGATGCTCTATGTTATTATGGTATTATAAAAGATGCATAATTCTCTGCATGTTTTTCTGCCATTGTATGAATTTTGCTGTAGCTGTACAAATCTTCCTGTACCACCACCCCCAAAGAAGCACTTGATAATTTTGAGTTCTCTGTTTTGAACCTCAATCAAGAGAAACCTCAGTCCTCACTGCAATATATAGAGACTGAAGTATAAATACCTTTCACCTGGCTGTGGGTTGCTGTCAGAAAAATACACAGACTCCTGTTTAGTGATAAATGCACTTTGTTTATTGATACTAGTTTAGAATAAATGGCATTAGAACATAAATAAGCACACAATGGATACACTGCTAGATAGAGTAATAACTACGCTAAAGTAACTAAGATCAGGTTCTATAACAGTAACTGTGAATTGCTAAATCGGTAATAAACAATGTTACATAGTTAGTCTGGTTGAAAAAAAGACACAAGCCCATCCAGTTCAACCAAAATAAGGGAAAAACTGGATTTTTTTGACTTACCGTAAAATCCCTTTCTCTGAGTTCGTCGACAGGCACAGCGACTCTTAGGACTAAGTGGGTTATACTGCCCTCTTCAGGAGTTTACTAGGCAGAACAGGCAGTTCTAACAGCAAAAAAGAACAGTAGCAGACACAGCCCCTCCCAGGGGGCAGTCCCCACTGGCAGATAACCCCACACCCAGCTCTGCCAGCTCAGTTCGTAACAAGCAGTGCAACATCAGAGGGGTGGGTGCTGTGCCTGTTGATGAACTCAGAGAAAGGGATTTTACGGTAAGTCAAAAAAATCCCTTTTTCTCTTTCGTTCGTCGACAGGCACAGCGACTCTTAGGACTAAGTGGGACGTCCAAAAGCAGTGCCAAAAATTAGGGGTGGGTAACAGAACAACAACAGAACTACACCCAACCAAACCCTCAGTGAGGAACCACACTTGTCTCCACGGCCGCCTGCAAAACTTTGAGGCCAAACGCAGCATCCGAGCATGCTAAAACATCAACTTTGTAAAACCTTGAGGTGTGCACAGAGGTCCAAGTAGCCGCCTTGCACACTTGAGACACAGACGCTTGATGTCGAAAAGCCCAGGAAGTGCTAATCGCCCTGGAAAAGTGAGTCGTGACCGGAAAGGGAGGCTCCAGACCCCGAACAGCATAGGCTCAGGACACCGTCTGTCTAATCCAACGTGAGATAGTGGCCGATGAGGCCGCCAAACCTTTGCGTGGACCATCCACCACAACAAAAAGAGCGTCTGACCTCCGAAAGGAGGCTGTAGATGCCAGATACACCCGCAGGACCTGAACAACATCCAGGGAGTGCAAAGCGACTTCCCTAGGGTGAGACGGGCGCGGGCAAAGCAAAGGAAGGACAATGTCCTCATTGATGTGGAAAGAGGACACCACCTTAGGCAAAAAAGAAGGCGACAGGTGCAAGACCGCCTTATTCTTGTGTAGGACCAGATAAGGAAACCTACAAGACAGAGCCGCCAACTCAGACACCTGCGGGGCGGATGTGATAGCCAACAGGAAAGCCACTTTCTGCAAAAGCAACTGCAGAGAGATTTCCCTGATATTTACAAAAGGCAGCTTCCGAAGCACCGAGAGGACCAAATCGAGGTCCCATGGCGCCAAAGGCGATGGTACATGGGGGGGCGACATGCCGAACCCCCTTCATGAAAACACGAATCAATGAATGTGTTACCAAAGGACGCTGAAAAAAAGATCGCCCGAGCAGAAACCTGACCCATGATAATGCTCAACGCCAGTTTCTGGTCAAGGCCCTTTTGCAGGAAAGCCAGAACCCGAGACACCGGGAAGGAACGAGTGTTCCACCCCCCGGCTTCGCACCAGGCAATGTAAGCCTTCCGGGTGCGGTAGTAAATCGTACGTGAAGTGGCCTACAAGCCTTCAACATGGTAGGAATCACAGAGTCCGAGACCCCTCAACACCTGGGATTCAATAGCCAGGCCGTTAAAGCCAGATAGTGGGTAAAGCAGGGTCCCTGGGACAGAAGATCCTTGCAAATCGGGAGCCGCCAGGGAACCTCCACCACCATCCGTACCACGGCTGCGTACCAAGGACGCCGTGGCCAATCTGGAGCTACCAGAATGGTCGATAAACCCTCCGCTTCTATTCTGCACAGAAGGCGCGGAAGCAGTTTCAGAGGAGGAAAGGCATACATGAGCCGATACCGAGCCCACGGAGCTACAAGAGCATCTGCCGCGACCGAAGGGGGTCCCTTGTCCTGCTCACGAAGGTCCACACCTTCCGATTGAGATGGGACGCTAGTGAGTCCACGTCCGGGACGCCCCATCTCAAACAATCTGATAAAACACATCCGCGTGCAGGTACCACTCTCCCTAGTACAGGCGCTGACCACTGAGATAGTCCGCCTGCCAATTTTCTACGCCCGGTATTTGGACGGCAGAGATTGCCGTAAACGTGGCCTTCTGCCCACCGCAGGACAGGAGCTACCTCTGAGGCTGCAGCCGAGAGTCTCATCCTACCTTGGTGGTTCACGTACGCCACAGCCGTGGCATTGTCCGACTGAATCCGGACAGAGCACCAGTGTAGCCTCGACTCCAATGGGAAAGGCAGCACCAAATCGCCCGCAATTCCAGGACATTGATCGGGATACGAGACTCCTCCGGAGACCACCGTCCCCGGGCTGAGAGCAGCCCAAGGACTCCACCCCAGCCTGTCAGGCTGGCGTCCGTCATGATCACTGACCAGTGAAGGGGGAGGAAGGACTTCCCTGACCGAAGAGCCGGGCACTGCAGCCACCAAAGCAGCGAGGCCCGTACTTGGTGGTCCATCCTGACCACCCGATCCAGGGAAGCTGTCCCATCTCAGGAGAATCTCCCGTTGTAGAACCCGGGTGTTGTACTGAGCATAAGGGACCGCCCCGAAGTAGGCCACCATTAGGCCCAGGACCCGCATGCAAAACCAGAGTGAGGCCCATTTCTGGGACAGCAGGGACCAAGCCGCCGACTGAAGCGTCCGGCGCTTGGTTGGCAGAAGGAAAACCTTCGCCTGGGCTGCCTCCAGGATCAGCCCCAGATATTCCAGACGGTGAGACGGAATCAGAACCGACTTTGTGAGATTGATCACCCATCCAAACTCCTGCAGAGTGAGCAGGGTAATCGTCACATTGTCCCTGAGCGCTGGAGCCGACTTCGCTCGCAGGAGGTGGTCGTCCAGATACGCCACCACCGCGATGCCCCTCTGCCTCAGCAGAGCCAGAACTGGGCCAGCAATTTGGTGAAAACCTGAGGCGCCGCCACGAACTGGTAGCGATCCACCCCAACCGCAAAGCGCAGGAAGCGCTGGTGCTGGGCGCAGATGGGAACATGCAGGTACGCATCCTTGACTGGTGCAGGGCCACCACTACCGAGCGGACCGACTCCATCCGAAACCGGCAGACTCCTACAAACCTGTTGAGGTCCCCCAAGGCCAGGATGGGATGAAACCCGTCCTTCTTCGAAACCACGAAAAGGTTGGGATAAAACCCTTGGGAACGTTCCGCACGTGAAACGGGAACAATCACCCCTTGACCCAGCAGGTCCTGCACAGCCGTGAACAGGGCCGGCAGCCTGCCCGCAGGCAGCTGCAGGTTGGGGGCGAAGAACTTGTCTGGGGGGCGGGAGCGGAATTCTATGCGGTACCCCGAGGAGACCAATTCAAGCACCCAGCGGTCCAAGATGCGAGAGGACCACCTGTCTGCGAACCCCAGGAGACTGCCCCCCACCCGAACACCGGGCGGGGGCAACCCTTCAAGCGGAGGAGACCTTGACCTCTGGCTTGAGGCGCTTACTTGGCCAGGAACGCTTCTGGTCACCCGCTTGGTGGACTGTGAGCCCTTGCCCGAGGAACGGAAGGGACGAAAAGGCCGCCCATGGGCTGGAAAGGAGGGACCCTGTCGGCGACAGGAGTCCGAACTCCTCCTAGACTCCAGGAGAAAGGGGCCCTTCCCTCCCGTGAGATCTTTGATCATCCCATCCAAGGGGTCACCGAAGAGCCACCCCCCCGGAAAGGCAAATCCGCCAGGGCCTCCACCGAGACCGCCTTGGATACCAGGGGGGCCGCGTCCAGGGCTGCATCGCACAGATACTGAGCCCCTTGGATCAAGCGACCTGCAAGATCCACACACTCAGGAGACGCCTGCGTCTTGCACAACTCGCTGTGTAGCAGCTTCGCCCACTCAGTGAGCGTTCGCGACACCAGCGCAGAGGCCACAATCGGCCGCAAGGCAGACCCCGTTAAAACAAATCAGGATCTGACGCAAGCTGCAGCCTTCCTGTCACCCGGGTCCTTAAAGGACGGCGTGCCCTCGACCGGGATGGTGGGGTCGCCTTACTTAGGTGGGACACGCAGGGGATCAACCACGGGAGGTGATCCCACTTCCTCAATAATCTATCCTCAAAGGGATAACGCACAACGAAAACGCTTCGGACTGGGGAGGGAGCTCTGGGGCCGAGCCCGGTCACTATAAACCAACTTATCCAGAAAAGAAATACATACGAAAAAACTTTGGCCCGGTCTATGTGACCCGAAGGGGGTGGGCACCCTCCGAGAGGGTCCCGCTGCTTCCTCCATTTGCAGGGTCTCGCGCATTGAGGTGATCAGAGCGTCTACAAGAGCCTTCTCGTGCGCAGCAGCGGACGCCTCAGACTTTTCCCCGCTATCAGGAGCGTCTGGGATCTCGCCGTCTGACAGCTCAAGGAGGGTCCCCGCAACAGAGGAGCCCCCCTCGGGGTCCGAGTCCTCCCCAGAATAAGGGGGGCAAGGGGCACTTTTTGGCGTCCCTGCGGTTCAACAGTGACTCTACCCAGGAGACAAATGTCTCCAGAATCGCGGACATGGCGTCTACAAGGGAAGGGGCCCCTGAAATGCTGGCTGCAGGCACCGAGAGGTCCGGTAGGGAAGCACCCGCATCAGCTGCCATACTGTCACCCACCCTGGCCCCCCCAGAAAAAAGAGGCCTATTGCCAGGAGATCACTGCCTCCCCCACCCCACAGCTGTGCAAGGCTTGCACAGGGGGCATCCCAGGGGGACTCACTACCTGACCAGAGAGGAGCCGCTTGCCGCTGCTGTCCGCCGCTGCCTTCACCGCTCCTGCTGCCCACACTGTTGCTGTGCCCAGAGCCGCCACTGCCAGGGAGATCGCACCGGGGGGGTAAATCGGCACCAGAAACGGCCAGGACCACCCCCAGCACACACAGGCCTTCCATGTGTAGAAACCACAGGAAAAAGGCCGCTGATGCACACTAGAGGATGCCAAAATGGCCCCCGAACAATCCCATGCAGATAAATGCAGCTGGCTACAAGAAAATGGCAGCCGGGCACCGGCAAAATGGCCGCCGACGATCCCGACCACCGAACAAGGCACGAGGGGGTGGGCGGCAGGGGGTGAGGCGGAGGGGGACCACTAGGGCCCATACATACACCCTGGGAACCCCGGTGAGGGGGAGGGGGTGCGACAGCGGGGTACCGGAGGGGTGGGGGAGGGGCACGAGCGAGGAAGGGGGGGGGGAGACCACCCACTATGCTCACCCCGGAGGGGAGACCCGCCAGCTACTCCCCCGGGCCCCCGAAGGGGAGGGGGGATGTACTAACCCCGTCTAGTCGGGCGGTGCGGGGATCCCACCCGAGACAGCTTTCGCGCGGAGGGAGCTGTCGGCCCTGGGCGCACTGCGTGCGATGGTGGGGCGTTTAACCCGCAGGGTCTTTTATTAAACTCTCCAGTATCTTCCCAACTATAGAAGTTAAAGTGATTGTAAAGTCTTGTTTTTTTTATTTTTAAAAATAACAAACATGTTATACTTGCCTCCTCTGTGCAGTTGGTTTTGCACAGAGCAGCTTGGATCCTCCACTTCTCGGGTCCCTCTTTGCTGCTCCTGGCCCCTCCCTCCTATCAAGTGCCCCCACAGCCAGCAGCTATCTATGAGGGCACCCGAGCTGAGTCAAAGCTCCATGTATCCATTCAGACACAGATCCCGGCCCCGCCCCCTCTTTCCCCTGATTGGCTGACTGACTTTGATTGACAACCACGGGAGCCAATGGTGCCACTGCTGTGTCTCAGCCAATCAGGAAGATTGTCCCGGATGGCTTAGACATGCGTGGGCATCGCTGGATAGAGATGGGGCTCTGGTAAGTAATTAAGGGGTGCTGGAGAGGCTGCTACACACAAAAAGTTCTTTATCTTAATGCATAGAATGCATTAAGATAAAAAACCTTCTGCCTTTACAACTCCTTAAAACTAACAGGTCTATAGTTACCTGGTAAAAACTTTGATCCATTTTTAAATATAGGCACCACATTGGCCATACACCAGTCCAATGGTACTATGCCAGTCATTAAAGGATCCCAAAAAATTAGAAACAATAGCTTTGAAATGACAGAGCTCATCTTTTAGGATACGTGAGGGTATGCCACATAATGGTTTATTTGGGGCAATATTGTCAATATTATTCCCATTATGGACTTGAGCTTCCCCATGCTCCTTTGCATACACAGAGCTGAAAAGGGTTTTTAATAAATTTGTCTTCTCTTTATTCCCAGTTACCCACTCTAGATTATTTTGCAAAGGGCCTACATGCTCAGTCCTGACCTTTTTAGCATTAATATATTTGAAGAATTTATTGGGGTTTGTCGTACTTTCTTTTGCTATCTGTAGTTCACATTATTGCGGCCTTGATTTTCTTTTTACCTATTCTGTTATATTCCTTGTAACATTTACATCATGATAGTGTTTTCATTTTTATATTTTTTAAAAGCTATTTTCTTATCACAGTCTTTTTGAAGAATTCCAATTTCTGTTCTGTGTTCATCGATGCCAATATTCCCTCTCAGTCTAAGTCTTGGAGAGCAGCCCTCATCCTTGGAAAATTTACTCTCTTAACCACTTGCCGACCGCGTGCTCACTGTGTCCGGGGGGGGGGGGG
>BLSH010501402.1:79608-100394 GCA_018402905.1 Glandirana rugosa | reverse complement strand
TTTGTTTTACATATCTGTTTTAGTAGTACAAATACTACTATAATTACCCCCCCAACTAGATTGGCTGCTATCCCCGCTGTTAGGGGTAGCAGTAACCCCCAGGGCTACCACCTATGTGTTTGCCACCTCCGCATCTTTACTCAACTTGGAAAATTTGTGTTGGTGCTCAAATACAGGACTGGCCCTCCTTTTAAGTGAGCCCCTACCACTTCCCCTAGCTACATTAAAGGAGAAGTCCAGCCAAACCTCGTTTGGCTGGGCTTCTCCTATGGATCACAGGAGTGCAATTCCTTCTGCACTCCTGTGACCCGTTTTAAGCAGAGAGCAGGCTGAAGTATGCTTTCTGCTGAAGTCACAGATGTCCGTCTAGGCACCGCGTCATTCCCAACTATGGGAGTCTGGATCCACCAGGTGCCTGAGAGCCGTCTCAGCCTCTCAGTGCGCCATTGAGAGCCTGAGACAGCCTGCTCTGCCCTCCACAGCCCAGTGCTCCAATGAGCATGGAGATGAGCAGAGAGCTGTGACTGACAGTCTGCAGCTCTCTGCTCACGGAGCTCTAAAAACGTAATTATCGGCGATGTTTGATTGGTTTTCAGTGCAGAGGCACGGGGGGACAGATGAAGCATTGGACCGATGCTGCATCCACCTAGGTAAGTACTCCTGGTTGCCGCCACACACACTTGACACCATCTGAACCAAATAAGTTTATCTTGGCCTCATCAGACCACAGGACATGGTTCCAGTAATCCATGTCCTTAGTTTGCTTGTCTTCAGTGAACTGTTTGCAGACTTTCTTGTGCATCATCTTTAGAAGAGGCTTCTTCTGGGATGACATCCATGCAGACGAACTTGATGCAATGTGCGGCGTATGGTAGGAACACTGACAGGCCGACCCTCCAGATCCTCAGAGCGTTCTTTGCCATGAGGTGCCATGTTGAACTTCCAGGGACCAGCATGAGAGAGTGAGAGCAATAACACCACATTTAACACACCTGCTCCCCATTCACACCTGAGACCTTGTAACACTAACAAGTCACATTATACCGAGTAGGGAAAATGGCTAATTGCGCCCAATTTGGGCATTTTCCCTTAGGGGTGTAATCACTTTTGTTGCCAGCAGTTTAGACATTAATGGCTGTGTGTTTTGTTATTTTGAGCGGACAGCAAATTTACACTGTTATATAAGCTGTACACGCACTACTACATTGTAGCAAAGTGCCATTTCTTCAGTGTTGTCACATGAAAACATATAATAAAATATTTACAAAAATGTGAGGGGTGTACTCACTTTTGTGAGATACTGTATAAGGTAGCTGGCTAGGTAGTTCCTAATGACTCTGTCTCTAGTGGTGGTAGCAAGTAGTGGCTGCAAGGCCCTCTCACCAGACACCGATCAGCTCACTCTGGATTGCCTATGGTGACTCCGGTAGGCAGTGCAGCTCTGGGTTTCTGCACTCAGGTCCCAGCTCTGCTCTATTAGGTTCCAATCAAACTGTCCAGTCTCTCTCTCTAGGAGGTCACCCTGCAGCACGTCCCACTCACTCTCTCTGTTCCCACTACTTTGATCTTTTGTAGCATTTGCCGGGACTCACACACTGATAGCCCAGCCCTCATCCAGCAGCTCTCCCCGATCTGTGAACAAGTCCTACATCTTTGTACAGTGGGGAGGGAGGCAGTGGGGGACCGGGCAGTCCAGCAGCAGCACTCCCCATACCACTTTGCTATTACAGAGAGCCAATTAAGTACCAATTCATGCATCTCATATAAAGCTAATAGTTATTACATAAATAGTCCTGTACTATGCCTATAGCATACCAAAAACACTTAATGATTTGTGTGTTATTGCAAATAAAACATCCATCTATTTTACCTAAGCACACCAAATTAGCTTCATTTGAAATGGTTTCCTGCAGATGGATGTTTTGTGAGTTATATAAACATCACTTATGATCAGCTATCCTGTTTTCTTTAGTCTTAAAACCATGGCTGATTTCAATGCTATTGATTGTATAGTGTGTTGATAAGCAGTCTGCCCCAACTCCCATGCTAATCTTCCCACTCTCCCTGTCTATTTATGCTCTCAGGCAGCTCTCCATCTGGGAGGAAGGGTAGCACGTATAATCATAAAGAATGTAATTAATTTGCTAGCGTACAGATCTGGTACAGGATTTACAAGAAAGCAAGAGATGTGTGGAGGGGCACACTCAATGCTTACACACAAAACAGCCAGAGTGGGAGGTTAGATCACTGGTCAGACTTATAGACGCCACCGACAAGGGAGGAAGAGTCTCTTCTGCTTTGAGGATAAAAAGCAGTTAATGTAAGAAAAAGTTGTTGACACCATATTTCATCCTATATACAGTTACACTATAAGCAATGTTCTCCCAATGAAATAACTAAACAGTAAATGTGTCTGAATTGCTAAAAAGTATCATAATAAAACAATTGCTACACTGCCATATTGCTTGAAAATGACCATAAAATCACAAGGACCTGAACCAGAAGAGGACCAAACGCTATATTAATATCTATATATAGACCAAAGAAGTGGTATATATTATAGAGTAGGCAGCTAACCTTGTACGGTTTTATTGGATTGCAACAAACCTTGGGGAAGCCTAAGCATCTTGCTCTGTTGAGAGACTCTGGGAGGGATCACTTTGTTGCAGTTAACCAGCCTGAACAAGTATTGCAATATATGCGAGCTAAGAAACCCTTTTTTAGGCAAGAGTTTGCCATGTATATGAAAAAGGTTAATATGTGATTATACCTTTTTAGTATCTAATATGCTGTATAAATGGAAGCCATTTAGGACCTGAACACACTTCAACTTCCTAATGCAGGTCAGTAATTAAAGGGCAAGGTTGCCTGAAGTTGCTGGATTATTTTTTGACAGAGCAAAAATGTTATGCTCAAGGTGCTATAACCCCCTTGTATTTTGTTTATTTTGGTGGGTTTTTTTCTTTTAGGGACACACCTGGCTACGTGCATGGATACCTGGAGTGTTGTCCACTCTCTTAAACATGTTTTTTTTTCTTCTTGTGGACATGCATTGCTGGATTTTGGTCTGTCTCCAGCTGTGTCTGCTTGCCCCATATTGGCACTATATGCCCATGCTCTTAAAGTATAACTAAAGGCAAAGCTTGTTTCAACTTTTTAATATAGTGAAGAGGGATTACATCTGTCAGGTTTTCGATGTTTGTATGCGCCCCTGTTAGGAAGACCCACCCTCTCCATTGGTCATTTCTATCATTACCACTTAAAGTGAAAGTAAAAGAAAAACCCGAATTTAGGGTTGCCCAGAAAAGTAATAGTGGGGAAATCTTCCAATGGGGACACTATTTTTGGGCACCCTGGGGACAAGCATAGATTCGTGGTTATGGCATAGGAAGTGAAGTTAAATCTCACCAATGGCAAACATATGGCAAAAATAAAAGTGACAGAGGTTATAACTCTTCCTTATTCTACCAATTAATGAAAAAAAAAGTTTTGCCTTCAGTTCTTCTTTGTGAGTATGCTATTTTAGCTAATACGAGGTTGGTGATGTTCAATATACAGTTGTGCTCATAAGTTTACATACCCTGGCAGAATTTATGATTTCTTGGCCATTTCTTAGAGAATATGAATGATAACACAAAAACATTTCCTTTACTTTTGGTAAGTGTTTGGCTGAATCCGTTTAATATCATTCAACTGTGTTTACTTTTTTTAAATCATAATGACAACAGAAACTACCCAAATGACCCTGATCAAAAGTTTACATACCCTGGTGATTTTGGCCTGATAACATGCACACAAGTTGACAAAAAGCGGGTTGAATGGCTATTAAAGGTAACCATCCTCACATGTGATCTGTTTGCTTGTAATTAGTGTGCGTGTATAAAAGGTCAATGAGTTTCTGGACTCCTGACAGACCCTTGCATCTCACATCCCATGCTGCACTGACGTTTCTGAATTCTGAGTCATGGGGAAAGCAAAAGAATGGTCAAAGGATCTGCGGGAAAAGGTAGTTGAACTGTATAAAACAGGAAAGGGACATAAAAAGATATCCAAGGAATTGAGAATGCCAATTAACAGTGTTCAAACTCTAATCAAGAAGTGGAAAATGAGGGGTTCTTTTGAAACCAAACCACGGTCAGGAAGACCAACTAACATTTTAGCCACAACTGCCAGGAAAATTGTTTGGGATGCAAAGAAAAACCCACAAATAACTTCAGGTGAAATACAGGACTCTCTGAAAACATGGGGTGTGGCTGTTTCAAGATCTACAATAAGGAGGCACTTGATGAAAGATGGGCTGCATGGTCGAGTCGCCAGACAAAAGCCATTACTACGCAAATGCCACAAAGTATCCCATTAACAATACACCAAACAGCACAGAGACAAGCCTCAAACCTTCTGGCACAAAGTCATTTGGAGTGATGAGACCAAAATTGAGCTTTTTGGCCACAACCATAAACGCTACATTTGGAGAGGAGTCAACAAGGCCTATGATGAAAGGTACACCATTCCTACTGTGAAACATGGAGGTGGATGGCTGAAGTTTTGGGGATGTGTGAGCTACAAAGACACAGGAAATTTGGCCAAATTAAAAACTTATAAAGAGTAAACACAGTTGATTGATAATAAATGGCTTCAGCCAAACACTAACCGTGAGTGAAAGAAAAGTTTAAAATAAAAGCTAAATAGAATCAATATTTGGTGTGCCCGCCCCATTTCTCCTAGGTATGCTTGAACACAGGATTTTGCAGGCATGTGGCCCAGTGCATGAATAATTAGCTTTACCAAACAGGTGCTAATGATCAACAAGATAACATGTATGTTAAAAAATGAATGCTAAAGCAAATCTTCACCCTCTAAATAAGGTTCTCTCCTCTCCACCCCTCCATTACACACATTGTTTTGTGGACCCTTTTTTCGCTCGCCCCCCCCCCCCCATGCACATAGCTCGCCTAGGCGAATGAGGTACACTGTACATTCTGTGCCTCCTGAGATATGCACGTTACATATTCCAGGAGGCATAGTCCTTTATTAACAAATGAGGAGGGGGGGCGTCCTAGCTGCAGGAGGCCCGCCGGCTGAATCCGGAAGATCCTGCAGGCCATTAAATGACAACACACACAAAAACATGAGAGTGCAGGACCGAGAAATGGCAGAAGACAAGAGGATCCTAGCAGGACAATGCTGGATCAGCTTGGCAGGTGAGTATTCAAACTTTGCAGAACACACTGTGACAAACGCAGGTATCAGATCGCTGCCCTCCTCACGACGGGTGACCGAGGACCAGCCGATCTCACGCCGCGCTTGTCACTAACACAACAATACCACTTTCAGCTGCTTCCAGCACAAAGATTTCCCAGCTTGCGGGACCACCGCCTAAGTGCCAGCCCCTGAGAGCGATTGTTACTGGGTTAATTCAAGCAATTAACCCTTTCAGTGCCACCACTAATGTTTGACCCATAGTGTTAGGTCTACAACAATTAGCAATACCAATTATGATTTTAGAAAAACCACCTGTAAAACACGCTGTCACCACCACAGACAGGAATATTCAGATGAGTTAACTTACACAGTAGCGCTCTTCAAAGGAACAGATTCGTGATAGCTTGCATTAAGAGCTTTAGGGACAAGATTAACACTTTTCAGAATAAGGTTTAATAAACGAAAAGGTCAAGTTTGGGTGCAGTAAAATATTTACAGAAAAATGATGTTACAAAGCGATAAGAGACATAATATACAGCAGCAAAGAAATGAGACAGAAAAGAAGGTTACTTGCTTTTAAAATGTCCGTAATTAATCAGAGATTCGATGATGAGTCCATGGGTTCTCGAATGTTTGTTCTTTGATGGTAAGGTGAGAACTCAGAGCTGTCCTTCGCATTCCCTTTTTCTCAGGGTGAATAGGGGGGGGGTATGCCCCTGACCCCTCACATGGGTAAGGAGGGCCCGTGGGCTGTCCATGGAATAACAATCTTCCCTAATACACAATTTCTGTACCGAGATTTATATTTGCCAGTATGTACAAGGTGCATTCCTGAAACTGATCAATTATAGTCCAGTATGAATTTTGCATTCCAACAAGTCTAAACATGACAGCCTTGTCACTTTCTGTGACCCTGGAAAGAGGATAAACTATCTGTGCATTCCCTTATAAGTGAATACATTGATGTTTGGGTTTGTTTAAAATGGTATGCCTTACTGCATACAGATATACACGTGGTATTAATATGTCACGCTCCTAACTGGAGTTATGAACTGTGGGTATTTTTTCTACCTTTTCATGTTGATTTTAGGGTTACTGAAAGGTTGCAGCTGGCTGCAAAGAATTATGGCACTCTCCCTTATCTGGACTTCCTGCATTGTCCTTTGAGGGGATCCGATTTATGGGTTTATGATCAGGCTTGCAAAACATTTCTCCAGACGTCTGTTAGAAGACCTGGCATTCCTAAGTTGTTGGGAGGGGGAATGAAGAGTGAGGGGTTTTGTCCTATGTTCAAACTGTAATGGCTTACTTGTGAACAAAATGGTTGACAGCTTTTCATGTGTCCAGCACGTGATATCAATACACACACCACACGGTAAAAAAAAAAAAGAAGAGGGTTTGTAGGGTGGAGATCCGCTTCAAATCAAACAGAAGCAGCTGTGTAGGAGGAATGAAATTGGATGAGGAAAAGCCATGCTCTACTAAAAGGTTGATGTCGCTGATGACAGTCCAATGTAATAAATCTTACCCAATGGCAAGACTAAGCACAGCAATAATAGACATAGTGGTCTTTCTGCATCAACATTTCATCAGATTTCCCAGAAACCTATATGACCATGGTACTCCTATCCTCAGTCTGGAGAAGTCTGCTTACAAGCGTTCTTCATGGAAGACTTAAGGTTAAAAAGCCATACCTCTGACAGGACAACAAGGGGAAGCGACTCGCCTATGCAAAAACACAAGCAGTTGGCAGAAAAATGGCAGCACGTGCTCTGGACTGATGAGCCACCGTTTGGCTGCAACAGAAGATAGTTTGTCTGCCAAAGGCCTGGACAGCACTACAAGGGTAAGTGCGTGCAGGCAACAGTGAAATATGGTGGAGGTTTCTTGCAGGTTTGGGGGAGCATTTCAGCACAAGGAATTGGGGATTTGGTAGGAATTAATGGTCTCCTTGATGCTGAAAAGTGCAAGTAGATACTTATCCATTATGCAATCAGGTAGGTGTTTGATGGGTCCCAAACTAATTTTGCTTCTGTGAAAAGAAGAACAGTAAATACTTGGTATATCAATGGTACATCATTGAGTCTGTCTGGGATTACATGAAGATACAAAAGCAACTGAGACAGCTTAAATTCGTAGAACTGTGGTTTGGAAAGCGTTCCCTAAAAGACTATGCAAATGTACCTAGGAGAATTTATGATGTTTTAAATACAAAGGATAGACATACCAAACATTGATTTGATTTAGATTATTTTCTATTTATACACTTTGTGGGTTAATACTGAACAACTATTCACTGCATTCACTTTAAAATCACCCTCACTTGTGCCTAACACTTGTGGAAGAAAAATATATATATATATTACAGTGGGGAAAATAATTATTTGATCCCCTACAGATTTTGTAAGTTTGCCGACTTACAAAGAAATGAAGGGTCTATAATTTTTATTGTGGTGTATTGTAAATGATAGAGACAGGACATCAACCAAAAATCCAGGAAAAACACATGATACAAATGTTATGAATTGAGTTGCAGTTCAGTGAGTAAAATAAGTATTTGATCCCCAAGAGAAACATGACTTAGTACGACTTAGGTGGGGAAACCCTTGTTGGCAACCACAGAGCTAAGACGTTTCTTGTAGTTGGTTGCCAGGTTTGCACACATCTCAGGGGGGATTTTGGTCCACTCTTATTTACAGATTTTCTCTAAATCCCTAAGGTTTCTTGGCTGTCTCTTGGCAACTCAAACTCCTTTGTTGCCATTGCGATATGTTTTGGGTCATTGTCATGCTGGAAGACCCATCCACGACCTATCTTCAGTGTTCTGGCTGGGGGAAGAAGGTTCTCATCCAAAATTTACAATACATGGCCCCATCCATTGGCCCCTCAATGTGACAAAGTCAGCCTGTACCTTTAGCAGAGAAACAGCCCCAAAACATAATGTTTCCACCTCCGTACTTGACTGGTATTTTTAGAGTCATTGTCAGAATTTTTCTTCCTCCAAACACGGCAAGTCAAGTTAATGCCAAAGAGCTCAATTTTGGTCTCATCTAATCACTTTCTCCCAATCATTCTCTGAGTCATTTAGATCTTCATTGGCAAACTTCAGATGGGTCTGTACATGTGCCTTCTTGAGGAGGAGGACCGTGCGGGTGCTGCAGGATTTCAATCCATGGCAGCATATTGTGCTACCAATGGTTTGTTTGGTGACTGTGGTCCCAACTGCCTTGAGATCATTCACAAGCTCCTCCTGTGTAGTTCTGGGCTGATCCCTCACTTTTATCATGATCATCCTTGCCCTTTGATCAACCTTATCTTGCATGGAGCTCCAGACCGAGGGCGAGTGATGGTTATTTTGTATTTCTTCCATTTGCGAATAAGCGCTCCAACAGTTGTCTCCTTCTCGCTAAGCTTCTCACTGATGGTCTTGTAGCCTATTCCAGCCTTGTGCAGGTCTCCAATCCTGTACCTGACGTCCTTTGACAGTTGTTTGTTCTTGTCGATGATGCTGAGGTTTGAATGGAAGAAAGAGATTCTGTGGACAGATGTCTTTTATACACATAATGAGTTGTCTTATATTGACAGGACGAATCTGTGTACCACATGCTGTATAGTCTGTGGGAGCCAGAATTATTGTTGGTTGGTAGGAGGAGATCAAATTCTTATTTTACTCACTGAACTGCAACTCAATTTATAACATTTGTATCATGTGTTTTTCTCTGGATTTTTGGTTGATATTCTGTCTCTATCATTTAAAATAAACATATGATAAAAATTATAGACCCTTAATTTTTGTAAGTAGGCAAACTTACAAAATCTGCAGGGGATCAAATAATTATTTTCCCCACTGTATATCATCCACTTAAGGACCGTAAGGATTTACCCACTTCCTGACCAGGCCATTTTTTGTGATACTGCACTGCGTCGCTTTAACGGACAATCGCGCGGACATGCGATGCTGTACCCAAACAAAATTGACATCCTTTTTCCCTCACAAATAGAGCTTTCTTTTGGTGGTATTTGATTCCCTCTGCGGTTTTTATTTTTTGCTCTATTAACAAAAAAACCTGACAATTTTGAAAAAAAAAAACATTTTTTACTTTCTGCTATAATACATATCCAATAAAAAATATATAAAAAAAATAATTTATTCATCAATTTAGGCTAATATATATTCTTCTACATATTTCTGTTAAAAAAAAAAGTCGCAATAGGCGTATATTGATTGGTTTACGCAAAAGTTATTGCGTCTACAAACTACGCAATAGATTTATGGACGTTTATTTTTTACTGGTAATGGCGGCGATTTGCGATTTCTAGCAGGACTGTAACATTGTGGTGGACAAATCTAACACCAAATGACAGTTTTTGGGGACCAGTGATATTATTACATTGATCAGTGCTATAAAAATGCACTGATCAATCTATAAATGACACTGGCAGGGAAGGGGTTAACACTAGGGGGTGATCAAGAGGTTAACTGTGTTCCCTGGGTGTGTTCTAAGTGTAGGGGGGATGGGCTGGCAGGGATATGACAGAGATCACTGGGAAAAGAAGATCTCTGCCATGTCATCTGGCAGAACGGGGATCCGCCTTGTTTACATAGGCAGATCCCCGTTCTGCCTCTGTACACCGTGATCGCGGGTCACCAGCGGACATCAAGTCCGCCGCCCCCGCGGCGCGCATCGGACACGGCCTGCTATCTCTCATGCACAGACCGCCATACAGCTATGGTGATTCGCGCAAATGACGACGGCGGCTGGTCGGCAAGTGGTCAATATAGGCATACACCCATATATATATATATATGTGTGTGTGTGTGCGTATGTAGGGATCTGTTGCCTACTGTCTGAATTTGCAAATTCCTGTAAATATATTATTTATGTACTTCTTGTCTTTTGGTTGTTGGCTTTGAAAGCCTGGAAGAAGGAAGTGGAGAGAGAGGAGCCGACATCACATGTACACATACAGGGGCTGCATTACTGCAATACTGTATTTTACAAGCCAGAGGGGGCTATTACGCAATATTCCTATGTTCTAATAGTTTAACTGTAGCTGCTAAGTGTGTATCTGAATTCTTGTGACAGACTTACAGTTGTGCTCATAAGTTCACATACCCTGGCAGAATTTATGATTTCTTGGCCATTTTTCAGAATATGAATGATAACACAAAAACATTTCTTTCACTCACGGTTAGTGTTTGGCTGAATCCATTTATTATCAATCAACTGTGTTTACTCTTTTTAAGTCATAATGACAACAGAAACTACCCAAATGACCCTGATCAAAAGTTTACATACTCTGGTGATTTTGGCCTGATAACATGCACACAAATTGACAAAAAGGGGTTTGAATGGCTATTAAAGGTAACCATCCTCACCAGTGATCGGTTGTAATTATTGTATGTGTATAAAAGATCGATGAGTTTCTGGACTCCTGACAGACCCTTGCAACTTTCATCCAGTGCTGCACTTACATTTCTGGATTCTGAGACATGGGGAAAGCAAAAGAATTGTCACAGGATCTGCGGGAAAAAGGTAGTTGAATCCAAGGAATTGAGAATGCCAATCAGCAGAGTTCAAACTCTAATCAAGAAGTGGAAAAAGAGGGATTCTGATGAAACCAAACCACGGTCAGGTAGACCAAATAAGGTTTTAGCCACAACTGCCAGGAAAATTGTTTGGGATGCCAAGAAAAACCCACAAATAACTTCAGGAATCTCTGAAAACATGTGGTGTGGCTGTTTCAAGATGCACAATAAGGAGGCACTTGAAGAAAGATGGGCTGCGTGGTCGAGTCGCCAGAAGAAAGCAATTACTACCCAAATGCCACAAATTGAGTGGAGTGATGAGACCAAAATTTAGCTTTTTTGGTCACAACCATAAACGTTACATTTGGAGAGGAGTCAACAAGGCCTGTGAAACACGGAGGTGGATCGCTGATGTTTTGAGGATGTGTGAGCTACAAAAGCAGAGGGAATTTGGTCAAAATTGATGGCAAGATGAATGCAGCATGTTATCAAAAAATACTGGAGGAACATTTGTATTCATCAGCCAGGAAGCTGCGCAAGGGACATACTTGGACATTCCAACATGACAATGATCCAAACCACTAGGCCAAGTCGACCTGCCATTGGCTACAGCAGAATAAAGTGAAGGTTCTGAAGTGGGCATCTCAGTCTCCTGACCTCAATATCATTGAGCCTCTCTGGGGAGATCTCAAACATGCAGTTCATCCAAGACAGCCCAAGAATTTCCAGGAACTGGAGGCTTTTTGCCAAGGGGAATGGGCAGCTTTACCATCTGAGAAGATAAAGAGCCTCATCCAAAAATACCACAAAAGACTTCAAGCTGTCATTGATGTTAACCACTTGCCGACCGCCAACCGCAGGTTGACGGCGACAAAGTGGCTCGTTATCGCAAATCGCCGTCATACGACGGCGGCTGAGATAACGCGCACTGTGAGCACGCACGCCGCGCGCTCACTGTGTTCGGGGAGGGCCAGGGAGCGGGTGCGGCGGCTTCGATTGCCGCCGGCTACCCGCGATGGCCCCCCCGGATCGAAGGAACGGAGGTCCGTGTATGTAAACACGGACCTCCGCTCTGTGTGAGGGGGAAGGGCTGTGATCACAGCCTTCCTGTAAACGAAGGCTGTGACCACTTCCCTTCCCCAGCTAGGGCAGTCCCCATACAGTTAGAACACGCCCAGGGAACATAGTTAACCCTTAGAGTGCCCCCTGCAGGTTAACCCCTTCACTGCCAATGGCATTTACACAGTAATCAGTGCATTTTTATAGCACTGATCTCTGTATAAATGCCAATGGTCCCAAAAAAGTGTCAAAATAGTCCGACATGTCCGCTGAAATATCGCAGTACCGCTAAAAATCGCAGATCGCCGCCATTACTAGTAAAAAATAAAAAAAAAATAAAACCCCCAAAAATGAATTCTCATCATCCGTAAACGTGACCACTTTTGCGCAAACCAATCAATAAACGCCGATTGCGATTTTTTTTTATCGCAAATATGAGGAAGAATATAAATCGGCCAAAAATGGTGAAAAAAATGTTTTTTTATTTTTTTTTTGGATTTGTATTTTAGCAAAAAGTAAGAAATTTGTGTTTTTTTGCAAAATTGTCGCTCTTCTTTTGTTTATAGCGGCGATCAGAAATGACGCAGAGGGGAGCAAATACCACCAAAAGAAAGCTCTATTTGTGGGAAAAAAAGGACGCAAATTTCGTTTGGGTACAACGTCGCACGACCACGCAATTTTCAGTTAAAGCGACGCAGTGCCGAATCGCAAAAAGGGCTCCGGTCCTAAAGCTGGAAATCCTTCCGGGGCTGAAGTGGTTAAAGGGGGCAATACACAATATTAAGAACTGGGAAATGTAAACTTTTGGGTAGTTTCTGTTGTCATTATGATTTAAAGAGTAAACACAGTTGACACATAATGAATGGCTTCAGCCAAACACTAATCATGAGTGAAAGAAAAGTTTTTGTGTTATCATTCATATTTTCTGAAAAATGGCCAAGAAATCATAAATTCTGGCAGGGTATGTAAACTTATGAGCACAACTGTATCTTGGTCCTATTGCCATTATCTCATAGTGAAAGATAGCTTGGTCTGTGCTACTGTATGTGTGTAGTGATCACCTTGCTGTGTATTAATGGGTGAAACTGTTTATTGCAATAGTTTATACACAGCTTCTGTTATTCCAGTAAACCCTGTCCCTTCTGGCCTTCTGACTTTGAGTTACAGTGCCACACCACAGTTCCTGCTGATGAGAAGCTCCTTTCTGGGCAGGTTGGAAGATCTCCCCGCAACTGCTGATGTTGTCTTCAGGTCTTTGGCACAGAGACAGATGCCATATCATCCTCAGAGGTCCTGTCCTGGGTGGAGGCACTGCCAACTTTATTATTAAATCCATTCTTCCACTTAGCGAAGGATTTGGGGCTCTTATTTACATACAGGTTTAGTGCAATATACTGTTTGCGAAGGGCCATTTCTTATAACTCTGCCAAATGAGGGCTATATTTGGAGGCACTGCTGAGATCAAAGTGGGATTAACAGTAGTATGGATGAGAAAAATAATTCAGTGCAACATTCTTAACATGCTTCTTAAAGCAGAACTGCGGGAAAAAACTTTTTTTTACATGTTCTTTTTGCTAATTTCCTACCTTCACTGAAAATATCATTCATCTTCTTAGATTTGTAGTTTCCTTGCAATATGTCCTGAGGAAGCTGGGGCCTCCCAGTGAAATGCGTTGACGTCATGCTCCTGTGCGTCTGACGCCATCCGGTGAATCCTTTCCATCTCCACCATGATTGAACCCCGTGGTGTGCCAATACAAGCGGGACTATTTGAAACCACTTTTCAGATACGAAGCAGTGCCTGACTACGAGATTCAGCTCAGCTAGTGTGCTGTTAGCCGCTCTGGTGGCGGAATGGATACATGAGCACATACGATCAGATCAGGACACTACGAATGCTTTGAGCCTATCAGCCACTGTCGGCAGCTAGAAGTACATCAGCCAGGCTCGGCTGAGCCACTCCATCCTCTGCCTGTTGCGGACGGATTGTACTTCCCCATAGTAGATGGATCGTACCTTGATCCTTGGACTATACTCCACAGCTGTGAGCGACAGGATCGGCAGCCACTACATCTTCATCTGAGCTTGTACTTCAGTGGGATCCATACGTTACTATACTCCATTCATTTTACTTTGACATTGATCTTTGTTTGAAGCGATATCTCTTGACTGCAAATAGATGTGCTTACTTTGATCAGTCATATGGAAATCAGTCCATGTTACAAGTGGATCTGCAGTTTAAGGCCATTTAGTCCTACTATCTTGTTCAATTGAATTATTGTCATTTCAGCACAACCATCGTTACAGGGTAATGGACTCATACACCCCAGATTGCACTAGTAACTGTCTTTAGGTCATCCGGAGTGACCATACCTTTTTACATCCATGTGGAAATTCTGCTACATATAGGTATAGGTTATTTATCTTCAGTACACATGGTTACTTCATACCATAATCCCATGGATATGTATTAATTTACGGTACTAGTTAATCTCTCTACGGATCCTATATTGATTATCTATAGACTATTTGAGATTCATGGGTGCATGAGAGTGGATGCATGGACGACGCCATGGCGTTATTTTAGTTTCAAGACAACGTTGTCTGTCATGTGGTGGTACAATGTGTAGGTATTTTAATTCCCAAACATTTTGGTCTGTTTTTTGTAACAATAAATTTATATTTTTGTACAATACATACTTTGTTAACAGTTTGTTTCTTTTCTCTATGATATTTTTCTTGCACTATGGCCCAGTGGCTCTAGTAAGTGGCATCTTTTTGAACCAGGCTTCTTTTCTATCCTGGTTCCCCTTGTTTATGTTTCCTTGCAATAGCCTGGTAACTTTCAAATTACATTTCAAACTTTCAACACTTAATTTTAAGAGAGCAGATTTTACAAAGATGAGGGATGCTCTCCAGGACTTAGACTGGGAGGGAATATTGGCATTGATGAACACAGAAAAAAGAAAACCTATGTGGCTCACGGCCAAAGTTAAAAAAGTTATAAATCATAAGAAAAGAGCATTTAAAAAATATAAAAATGAGGGAGCACTATCATCTTTTAAATGTTACAAAGAATATAACAGAATATGTAAAAAGGAAATCAAGGATGCAAAAATTCACAACGAACGGCAGATTGCAAAAGATAGTAGGACAAATCCCAAAAAATATATTAATAGTAAAAGGGTCAGGTCTGAGCATGTAGGCCCTTTACAAAATAATCTAGAGTTTGTGACTGGGGACAAACAGAAGGCAAACTTATTAAATACTTTCTTCAGCTCTGTGTATACAAAGGGGCATGGGGGAGCTCATGTCCACGGTGGGGGTGATAGTGACACAGCCACAAATGATCCGCAATGGCTCAAAAGTGAAATTGTCCAGAAGTATTTAGACAGAAAAAAGCTAGGTAAAGCACCTGGACCAAATGGCATCCATCCACGGATCCTAAAGGAATTGAGCTCTGCCCTTTCAAAGCCATTGTATCTAATTTTTAGGGACTCCTTAATAATTGGAATAGTACCACTGGATTGGCGTAGGGCCAATGTGGTGCCCATATTTAAAAAGGGATCAAAGTCTTTACAAAGTAACTATAGACCTGTTAGTTTAACCTCTATAGCTGGGAAGATACTGGAGAGTTTAGTAAAAGACCACATAGATGAGTTCTTGCTGGAAAAAAATGTTTTAAGCAACAGACAGCATGGATTCATGAAATACAGAAGTTGTCAAACAAATCTGATTTCTTTTTATGAGGAGGTAAGTAAAACCTTGGAGAGGGGGGTGGCTGTGGACGTAGTGTACTTGGATTTTGCAAAAGCGTTTGACACCGTTTTCCACACACGGCTAATGTGTAAGGTAAAGTCTACAGGCTTGTAAAGATCAGTTTGTAAATGGAAAGAAAACTGGCTAAAAGACCGAATTCAGAGAGTAGTGGTTAATGATTCTTATTCTGAATGGTCTAAGGTTATCAGTGGTGTACCCCAAGGTTCAGTGTTGGGACCCTTACTTTTCAATATATTTATAAATGATATAGGGTCTGGGATTAAAAGTACCATTTCAGTATTTGCAGATGACACCAAGCTATGCAGTGGAATAATGTCCTTGCAGGATGTCTCCAACTTACAAGCAGACCTCAATGCACTGTCTAATTGGGCGACTATGTGGCAAATGAGGTTTAATGTTGATAAATGTAAAGTTATGCACTTTGGGGCTAAGAATATGCATACATCGTACATACTAGGGGGAGTACAACTGGGGGGATCCATACTGGAGAAGGATCTGGGGATTTTGGTAGATCATAAGCTTAATAATGACATGCAATGCAAGCTGCGGTTTCCAAAGCAAGCAAAATCCTTTGCTGTATTAAGGAAGGTATGGACTCCAGAGATAGAGACATTGTTTTGAACCTGTACAAATTATTAGTAAGACCTCATCTGGAATATGCAGTTCAGTTTTGGGCACCAGTTCTCAAAAAGGATATCAGGGAACTGGAGAAAGTGCACAGAAGGGCAACCAAACTAATAAGAGGCATGGATGAGTTTAGCTATGAGGAAAGATTAGAGGATCTGAATTTATTCTCTCTTGAGAAGAGGAGATTAAGAGGGGATATGATCAACATGTACAAATATATAAGTGGTCCATATAGTGAACTTGGTGTTGAGTTATTTACTTTAAGGTCATCACAAAGGATAAGGGGGCACTCTTTACGTCTAGAGGAAAAAAGATTTCATCTACAAATACGGAAAGGTTTTTTCACAGTAAGAGCTGTGAAAATGAGGAATAGACTCCCCCCAGAGGTGGTTTTGGCCAGCACGGTTGATTGCTTTAAAAAAGGCCTGGATTCTTTCCTTAATGTAAATAATATAACTGGGTACTAACATTTTTAGGTAAAGTTGATCCAGGGTGAATCCGATTGCCTCTTGGGGGATCGGGAAGGAATTTTTTCCCCCGTTACAGCAAATTGGATCATGTTTTGCTGGGGTTTTTGCCTTCCTCTGGATCAACTGTGGGTGAAGGATTGTATATGGGATTGTTTGGTTATAAATAATTTTTTTTTTTTTTTGGTTGAACTAGACTAATTCAGCCTGACTAACTATGTAAATGAAACTGTTACTTGCCAGGGATTTCCTGTTTGTAAGACCGGTGGCTGCTATTCCTCCTGTACCTTCAGCCACCGGTATTGGCACTTCCCATTTGTAGTCCTACCTACAGGAAGCAGGGATATATTTCTGTCCCTGCTCGCTGTAGTGGGAGGGTGGGACTCCAAGATTCCCAGTCTCTACCGCCCAGTAATTAAATATAATTACTTACAGTGAGAAGATCGGCTCTCAAAACGAAGCGGTGATGTCGGGGGTGGGCGGGACCGAGCAGCTATCAAAACCAGCCAATCCGAGCAGCTATCAAAACCAGCCAATGGGATGATGAATGGGCGGACCGCTGCATTTCTGTGGCTCCGTCCCCTTTCATAAGCAGCCCAGTCATTGACTGGTATTTGATAGCTGCTTGGTCCCGTCCACCCCTGACATCACTGCTTTGTTTTAACAGCCGATCTACTCACTACAAGTAATTATATTGCCTGTCAGTTTCACGCAGCTTGAGCACCTCTCACTGTCTGCACGTAAACTCCTCATCCTCTGTCAGTGCCCATAAATGCTGCCCATCAGTGTCGCCTATCACTGCCCATCAGTGCCGCCTATCAGTGCCCATAAATGTCGCCTATCAGTGCCATCTATCAGTTCCCATCAGTGCTGCCTATCAGCACCAATCAGTGGCACCTATCACTGTCCATCTGTGCTGCCTATCACTGCCTATCTGTGCCGCCTATCACTGCCCATCAGTGCTGCCTATCACTTCCCTTCAGCGCCGCCACTCAGTGCTCATCAGTGGCCCCTATCACTGTCCATCAGTGCCAATCAGTACCGCCTATCAGTGACCATCAGAGCTGCCTATCAGTGCCTCATCAGTGCTGCCTATGTGGGCACTGAGTACAGGAGTAATAAGAGAAGCTCAGCAGCGAGGCACATTGGGGGGGGGCATGGTGGGGGACAACTGAAATCTGTTGATGATTAATGACAAAAAAAGTGCAGCGCAAACTTTCTAATCAATAAAAAAATAATGGTAGAACCCTCTAATGTATGATAATCTCAATAGACTTTAATATTACCACAATACAGGTCTCTTTGATATGTAACATCACATATAATACACATCAAACTGAAAGCAAGACATACAAAATGAAACTTAGCAGGCATGGTGGAACCCCCTTCTATAGATATTGACCATACAGATTAACTTCAAGTGCAATAATTTCAGTGATATGTGATTTCACATGTAATACACATCTAAAGGAGAACTTTTTTTAGCTGCTGTTCTGGCTGGAAGGGGAGAGATGTAATGAAAGTAGGCTACATTAAATAAGAATTTCCCCTCACTTTCTTTGTTGTGCTCAGTGGTGTGGCTGCAGAATGAGGGGGTGTGATTTATGTTGAAGTGGGCGAGTTCACATTTAACATGTACAGGCCTAGTGTATCCTCCCACATTCACTGCAATTTACAAAGATTCATGGGAAATGTAGTTACTTTTCCTGTAAAGAGAGAGAAGAGGATATGATGTAATCCTGGGTATAACACTTCCTCCTTGGCAGAATACATGATGCATTTTTTGAACAACTGAGCTGACTTCCTTAAAATTCAATTAGACTTTTCTCTTCAATGGTAAGGAATTTCACAAATATAATAACTGTTTATTGTTTTGTATGTGTGTGTGTGTGTGTGTGTGTGTGTGTGTGGGGGGGGTACTAATGGGGGAGTTTTTGCCAATCCCGGAGTTCTGCTTTAAGGGTGTAACCTGTTCCTAGATGCATTTGTAGAGTTTCAGGCCAAAGCCAGGCGGACCCTTGCTAGGTACCCTGCATGCCGATGACGAGCATACCTGGAGCCGCAGGTTAGAAGTCGACGTCTATTCTTATAACAGCACCAAGCATGATTGAACTAAATTTTCTGATGTTAGGGAGGGAGCCTAGATTGCCCATTGATCTCATGTTAGGATTTTCCACTGATAGTATTAGTCATCAAAGCCATTACCATTATGTGGCGTGCCTGAAAGATACCCTCAAATCTGCTTATCGTTTGGCTGAAGAAAACACAGCTAAAATAAATGAAAGGAATAAAAGAAGGTTTGGTTTTTTTGTGAGTTACACAGATATGAAACAAGGAGACCAAGTCTTGCTACTGAACTTGGGAGCATCTGGAAAACATAAGCTGGCCGACAGATGGCAGAAGGAGATTTTTACAGTGGTGAACAAATTGCCCATGATCCAAGATAAAAGATAAGGAGAGCAGAAGGCAGGATTCAAAGCCTGGCATGGAAATCATTTCTTGCCTATTTCTCAAGTCAGTGACAAAGATGGCTCAGATGACCATTCAGAGTGTGATCTTCCTGATACCCATGGGTAGTGATTGGACTGTAGTTCCTGAAGCCTCTAGCCAGGGGTGTACCTTGAAATGAGTGGGCCCGTGTGCAAGATAAAAAGTGGTCCCCAGGCATTGACAAAAAATGAGGTGTGGCTTAAAGGGGTGTGGTAATGGAGTCTGAGATGACTTACATAGTGCAGAATGTGGTAATGTTAAATAGGGAATGTACAGTGCAGAGTGTACGGCGGTGGGTAGTATGCGCAGGGAGAGGGGTATGGAGTGTATGGAGGTGGGTAGTATGCGCAGGGAGAGGGCTATGGAGTGTATGGAGGTGGGTAGTATGTGCAGGAGAGGGGAGTGGAGTGTATGGAGGTGGGTAGTATGTGCAGGAGAGGGGTATGGAGTGTATGGAGGTAGGGAGTATGCGCAGGGAGAGTGGTATGGAATGTATGGAGGTGGGTAGTATGTGCAGAAGAGGGGAGTGGAGTGTATGGAGGTGGGAAGTGTGTGCAGGAGAGGGGTGTGGAGTGCATGGTGGTGGGTAGTATGTGTAGGAGAGAAGTGCAGAGTGTATGGAGGTGGGTAGTATGTGCAGGAGAGGGATGTGGAGTGCATGGAGGTGGGTAGTATGTGCAGGAGAGGGGTATGGAGTGTATGGAGGTGGGTAGTATCCGCAGGGAGAGTGGTATGGAGTGTATGGAGGTGGGTAGTATGTGCAGAAGAGGGGAGTGGACTGTATGGAGGTGGGTAGTATGTGCAGGAGATGGGTGTGGAATGCATGGTTGTGGGTAGTATGTGTAGGAGAGTAGTGCAGAGTGTATGGAGGTGGGTAGTATGTGCAGGAGAGGAGTATGGAGTGTATGGAGGTGGTTAGAATGTGCAGGTGAGGGGTGCAGAGTGTACAGCGGTGGGTAGTATGTGCAGGATGGTGTCAGTAGGACAGTGAACAGTGTCAGTACAATTAAATTTACAATTTAATTTGCAATTTCATTTTTTAGGTTTTATTTGTTCAAAATGCATGTCAGTAAGGCAATGGATGGTGTCAGTAGAACAATGGACAGTGTCAGAATTATTTTATTTTTATTATTTTCTTACAATTTTGTTTTTTAATCATTTTTTAAAATTTATTTTTGTACTATTTTTTTCACATTGATTAAGGTGGAGGGTTATGGGGTAATGAACAGTGACAGTAGGGCAGTGGAAAGTGTTTGCAATTTTTTGTTTTTATTATCTTATTATCCCCTGACATCTCCTCTTTGAGACAGAGAAAGGGACGGAGGACACAGATTCCCCAGTCCCTTTCTCAGCAGCTTCAGCACTGAAGATGAATGAACAGAAGACAGCGGCTCCCATTAATTCATAAACTGAAGCAGAGTAACACACAGTTTACTCTGCTCAGTTATTACAGGACACAGGAGCGATTGGTAGCAATTGTTCTCTATGTCCAATTCAGAAAAGGAAGGGCGGGTAAATTACATATTTACCAGCCCCTTTCACCGCTCTCCATCCTGGCATTCCCCACAACAGCCAGCAGGAGAGGAGAGAAGGGAAGCTGGCTGCGGGAGAACAGGGGGGGGGGGGGGGGG
>BLSH010501402.1:42565-77734 GCA_018402905.1 Glandirana rugosa | reverse complement strand
CAGGGGACAGAGGTCACTACAGTGGGAGGTGCAGGGGACAGAAGACCCTACAGTGAGGGGTGCAGGGGACAGAGGAGACTACAGTGGGGGTTGCAGGGGACAGAAGACCCTACAGTGGGGGGGGGTGCAGGGGACAGAGGACATTACAGTGGGGCGTGCAGGGGACAGAGGACCCTACAGTGGGGGGGGGGTGCAGGGGACAGAGGACCCTACAGTGGGGGGGGTGCAGGGGACAGAGGACCCTACAGTGGAGGGGGTGCAGGGGACAGAGGACCCTACAGTAGGGGAGGCACAGGGGACAGAGGACACTGCTATAGGAGTACAGAGGACCCCATCACCCCTGGGGATAGGGACGCCTCCTCGCATGGGGACAGGGACCCCATCACCCCTGGGGACAGCGACTCCTCCCCTTGGGACAGGGACCTCTTCTCCCCTGGGGGCAGGGACCCCATCTCCCCTAAGGGCAGGAATCCCATTTTCCCTAGGGACAGGAACCCCATCTCAAGACCATGCTGGCTGGCAGGGCTGGCGTCAGCCACTCTTTGGTGCCAGGATGGGGGAAGGGGCAGTAAAATCCGAATCCCCAGCTACATGCTCCCTCAGGGTGAAATGACTTTGTATTAGTGAAGCGCCTTAAAGTGAGGCAAACCTGTACTGTTATTATTACTGTGTTAGGATTTCTATTATCTTCATTTATTAGCAGGTGAATGTGGCCCTCCATGCATTCATATACATTAAATCCAGCCCTTAAGTGGAAAAAGGTTGCTGACCCCTGCTCTAGAAAGAAAGCATACATCCTCATCTGAAATCTACAAAGAGAAAAATATTGTACAGTATCTGTCCAGCAGCTTGGTCTAAAGGAACAAAATAATTTAATACAGATAATAAAAATTATTTCATAATGAGTGATTATTCAGTTAGCATGGCTAAAAAATGCATTAACATTCCTTGAAATATCTACTATATCTATTCATAAATGTTTCAGACATTGTAAAAAGAAATCACACTGCAAAGTGGCAGATTAAACAGCAACATAAAATGAGAAAAGAGAAAACATTAAAAAGCCCATCATCAAACATCAAGATGCACCCTAGCGCAGCACACTGGCAATTTACAGATGAATGATTGGGGTTTAAAATACACTGTCAGCATTCATGTAGAAAATTCCAAGGATTTTAATGACAAAGAAATGCAGGATTTCAGTATACTAATTTCCTATTGCTTAGAGACATATTCTTAAGTGTGAGTCTAGTTATGACAAATATTCTGCAGAGTAAGTATCATTCTTTCCCTAGCCAATATATTTTACATATTATAAGCCAAGGTAAGTGAGAAGCAGCAGATGAAGTAGGTAGCTACAAGGAAGTGATCTCTGCAGATTTTTAGCCATGTATAGACATGGACATGAACATGAACAGACTGTCTATGAACAGTGAAGTATTAACTAAGCATTAGCTTGATATGCCAGAGACATCCAAATGAAGTATGTTCAGACAGAGAGATACGTAAAACAGAGAACATAATAATATCAGCCGAGGGTAAATGAATCTTATCAAATTAATAAAATGATCTGTCAGGGAAAATATACAATGCAAGCACCTACAGTATCTCACAAAAGTGAGTACACCCCTCACATTTCTGTAAATATTTTATTATATTTTTTCATGTGACAACACTAAAGAAATTACATTTTGCTACAATGTAAAGCAGTGAGTGTACAGCTTGTATAAGGGCCGGTTCACACCTAGGCGATTTGCGATCCGACTTGTGTCGCCTCAAATCGCTTGACATCAGAAATCCCATTGAAATTAATGGGAGCCGTCTTAATATGCGCTGCTCAATTAGTTCCGACTTCAGGGTGACTTCTGAAAAGGTTCCTGTACTATTTCAAGGCGACTTCTAGGCGATTTGAGCCATTAGAAGTCAATGGAAGCCGCTTCCAAGTCAGATCACCGTCTATGAAGAAGGGACTTTACAGGAAAAAGAAAATACTTTTTTTAAGGCAACCCCCCTCATGCTCCTCTCTGATTGGTCACAGGCAAAGTCACCTGAAGATCGCTTAGGTGTGAACCGGCCCTTACAGTGTACATTTGCTGTCCCCTCAAAATAACTCAACACACAGCCATTAATGTCTAAACCGCTGGAAACAAAAGTGAGTACACCCCTAAGTGAAAATGTCCAAATTGTGCCCAAAGTGTCAATATTTTGTGTGGCCAACATTATTTTCCAGCACTGCTTTAACCCTCTTGGGCATGGAGTTTACCAGAGCTTCACAGGTTACCACTGGAGTCCTCTTCCACTCCTCCATGACGACATCATGGAGCTGGTGGATGTTAGAGACCTTGTGCTCCTCCACCTTCCGTTTGTGGTTGCCCCACAGATGCTCAATAGGGTTTAGGTCTGGAGACATGCTTGGCCAGTCCATCACCTTTACCCTCAGCTTCTTTAGCAAGGTAGTGGTCGTTTTGGAGGTGGGGTAGTTAACATGTTGGAATACTGCCCTGCGGCCCAGTCTCCGAAGGGAGGGGATCATGCTCTGCTTCAGTATGTCACAGTACATGTTGGCATTCATGATTCCCTCAATGAACTGTAGCTCCCCAGTGCCGGCAGCACTCATGCAGCCCCAGACCATGACACTCCCACCACCATGCTCGACTGTAGGCAAGACACACTTGTCTTTGTACTCCTCACTTGGTTGCCGCCAATCATCTTCAAAGTGTGTGGGAAAAGCCTATTGAAGGCGAATAGAGCCATATTATTGTTCTAAAATTTAGAACAATAATATGGCTCTCTATGCGGCTGGAAGAACAGTAATATGGCTCTATGCGGCTGGAAGAACAGTAATATGGCTCTATGTGGCTGGAAGAACAGTAATATGGCTCTATGCCCCTGCAATAGGCTTTACCCACACACTTTGAAGATGATTTTAGAACAGTAATATGGCTCTATGCGGCTGCAATAGGCTTTTCCCACATACTTTGAAGATGATTTTAGAACAGTAATATGGCTCTATGCTGCTGCAATAGGCTTTTCCCACATACTTTGAAGATGATTTTAGAACAGTAATATGGCTCTATGCGGCTGCAATAGGCTTTTCCCACATACTTTGAAGATGATTTTAGAACAGTAATATGGCTCTATGCTGCTGCAATAGGCTTTTCCCACACACTTTGAAGATGATTTTAGAACAGTAATATGGCTCTATGCGGCTGCAATAGGCTTTTCCCACATACTTTGAAGATGATTTTAGAACAGTTATATGGTTCTATGCGGCTGCAATAGACTTTGCCCACACACTTTGGAGATGATTTTAGAACAGTAATATGGCTCTATGCGGCTGCAATAGACTTTTCCCACACACTTTGGAGATGATTTTAGAACAATAATCTTTCCCTTAAAGCAACAGCTGGAGGCTTTCCCTGTACAACTTGGAGATGATTTTAGAATCTAAAATCATCTCCTAGTTCTATAGGGAGAGGTTCCTACTGTTGCTTAAAGGGACAGATTATTGTTTATTGCACAAAATTAAAAAGTGCATCTACATTGCTGGTTTAAAAAAAAAAAAATTCCAAAAATAAAACAAACAGTGTTGGCTACCTCCTCCTCCTCCTCCACCGCCACTTTTACCGCCTCCTCAACCTCCAACTCCACATCCACCTCCATTTTTGATTTTTTTTATGTGATTTTAGCTGAAAAATTATTTTAAGTTATTTCCCTATCCCCATTTCTTTGTAGGGCACTTGTCCGACCCTTACCCCCATTTTCCTTCCTTTTGCAGACCTCTAGGACTTTCCAGGACTTTGTTACAGCCATTTTTGTGCCTAAAAGTTTGGGTCCCCATTGATTTCAATGGGGTTCGGGGTCCGGGTCAAAGTTCGGGTCAAGTCCGGACCTGAACCCGGACTTTGTCCCGCGGTTCGGCCGAACCTGCCGAACACGGACTTCCAGAGGTTCGATCAACTCTAGTCCTGTGCGAGTTTGGTCCAAATGTGATGCAATTTCAGACATACTATCTGTATGGCTGAAATCGCATCACACAGAGATCGCGTGTGACTTGCGCTGCAGTGCAGTGTGAATCACATCTGATCTTGGACCCCGCTGCAGTGTGAACCGGCCTAAAACTTGTAGCTAGCTAAACAAATACATAAATAAATTTACTAATGAACAATACATTATTGATTGTGTTTCTGTCATTATTTTGATAAGCCTTCTGGTATATATAGCATTTTAAAATTAAATTGCAAAATAGGTAAGGGATATGCCTCTTGTAGAGCACAATTATTTTTACCCCACCAATAAACTATATTCTCTGCCTAAAATGGCTTACTTGATGCGTAAGGTGTCTGTAAATTTTTTTTTTTTTTAAATATTGGCAACTACATTGATGATAATCAGAGTTCATTATTGTGTATCCATGAATAATTGCTCTTTTTGTGATCTTTAGCTTTGTGTCAGGCTTAGGAGAATCAGCCTCAAACGGGAAGCTTTTACTGTCACCCCTCTTATAATTTACTATAGCAGATATCCTCCATTTCCTCTTTTTATCTTAAAGCGGAGTTCCTCCTGCATTTTTTCACTCCTCAAAATGCAGCATTAATGTGCATCCTTAACCACTTGCCGACCAGTCGCCATTGGTATACGGCAGCAGGTTGGCTCTCCTGCCCGAATCGCCATAGCTGTGCAGCGGCTCGCGCAGGCGCAGTTGGCGGCGAGTCAGTCGGACTCAATGTCCACCGGCGACCTGCGATCCCTTAGTACAAGGCAGAATGTGGATCTGCCTATGTAAACAATAGACATGTGCACGGCCGAAAAATGTGTGGTTTTTTTTTGTTTTAATTTTTTTTTTTTTCGTTTTTCAGATTTTTCGTTATGATCGAAATTCGTTATTTCAAATAAATTTGTAAACATTCAAATTCCGTTTGTTCCATTCTTATAGATGCGGTATTCATTATTACCGGGAATTTAGAAAAATTTGAATTTGGTTCCTTACATTCATATAGATGCGGTATTCGTGATTTTCGTCAATTCATGAATTCGGAAACATTCGAAAACGTCTTTTTCTATTCGTGCAGATGCGGTATTCATTATTTTGAAAATTCCTAAATTCGGATAAATTCGTATTCATTACATTCACTAACAGGGAGACAAATTTAAAAGGAAATTCCAATACCTAACTCATTTAATAGTTTATAACTATTATTATCGTTTTTATTATTATTATTTATTATTAATAAATAATAATAATAATAATAATAATAATAAAAAACTATCATAATGGTTAATAATTCATTATGTTTACTAACAGCCAAATTTGAAAGGAAATTCCAATACCTACCTACAATTTAATAGTTTATAACTATTATTACAGGTTTTATTTTTATGATCGTTATTATTATTATTATTAATAATAATAATAATATAATAATTAAAAAAAACTATAATAATGGTTATGGTTAATAAAAATAATAAACTTAATAATTTAATTATAATAGAAATTATCCAAATGTTTTTTGTTCTTTAGGATTTTCAAATTTTCGTTCTTATTTTTGGATTTTCGTTCTTTTGAATTCTCGGATTGCCATTCTTTTGAGTTTTTGGATTTTCGCTCTTATGTTCGGGTTTTTGTTCTTATTTTCAGATTTTCATTCTTTTGAATTTTCGGATTTTTGTTCTTTAGAATATTCGTTCTTATTTTCGTTCTTTCGAATTTCGGATTTTTGTTTTTTCGGATTTTTGAATTTCAAGTTTTGTTTTTGGAATTTAGAATTTTCGTTTTTTTTACGATTTTCGTTCTTTTCAAAAATTTGTATTCAGAAAAAATTGTGAAATGGTTTTTAGTTATTCAGATGTTTCCGAATTAACGAATATTTCGAATTTTGATGAAAAAAGAATTTGGAACTAAATGAATTAAACATGTCTAGTAAACAAGGCGGATCCCACAAGGCAGGGCTGCCCTCTCTCCCCAGCCCTTTTCACAATTGCCATGGAGCCAGTGGCGGAGGCTCTTAGAATCTCCCCAAGAATTCACTGCCTTAAAATTGCACGGCTGGAGGAGAGGGTAGCTCTTTATGCGGATGACCTGTTTTTGTTTTTAAATTATGCGGGCCCTGCTTTAGAGGGGGCCTTACAGACCTTGGAGGAGTTTTCTACAATAACTGGTTTGAGAGTCAATTGGTCAAAATCCCTATTGTTCCCCATAGACCCAAATGCCCAGCAGACAGCATCCTTGAGAACACAACTTCAATGGGTGGATGAATTTAAATACCTAGGGATTATAGTCTCCCGTGACCCTGCAGATTACATCAGACTTAATTTGCTTCCTGTGCTCCAAGCTATGAAGGCAAGACTGAAGGCATGAGATCGACGGTCTCTGTCCTTATTGGGGCGAATCAATTTGATAAAAATGAAAGTCATCCCAATGTGTACTAATTTGTTTAGGAACTCCCCTCAGTGGATCCCAAAACGGATCACACAGTTTAAACAACTGTTCTCCTTTCTTTAGGGATCTAAACCCCCAAGATATAAGCTGACAACCCTGATGAGACCTACCTCTTGTGGAGGGTTAGCCTTCCCAAATTGTTATGAATATTATTTGGCATCACAGCTGGTGACAGCTAGGTGGTGGTTATGCCCTGATTGTTAGAATACATCCACAATTCTAGAGGCAGCAGTGCTGAAGTCCTTAGAGGCATTACAGAACCTATTTCGAGGTCCTGGGGCACCCTATTCACTGACGCTGTCCATACTCACTACACTGAGAGCATGGAGGCACTTATAGATAATATTCCAGATCCTAAGTGTTGTACCAAATACGAAATTAGTCTTATGTCCCATGTAGTCCAAGGTGGATCTTTACGTTCCTTCGCATCACTAGGATTATAATGTTCCTTCTACCTACGCATTTAGATACATGCAGCTGTCCCATGCCTTCGGTAGCCAATTTCCTGACAATTCTATAAGAATGGAGCAATCTGAATTGGAAGAGGTTATACGAACCGTGTAGGGAAAAAATTATTTCAGTACTACACAACCACTTGTTGTACACTTCACTCCCTTATCTCTGTGGTCTTCGACAGAGATGGTTAAGAGATGTTCCTGAACTAGATAATGAGGATTGGGAGGACCTGTGGGATTTGCCTTTCCAACATCTGATCTCTCAGATCTCTCAGAGGGATAGACTTATACAATTCAAAATTGTCCACAGGGCATACTTTACCCCGTATAGGGATCACAAAATGGACTCATCAAGCTCATCAGAATTTTGGAGGTGCAAACATTCCCCTGCTGACTTAATTTACATTTTTTGGAGTTGTTCTCTTATCACCAGATACTGGGAGGAGATAGCTGCCACAGTTAGCTCGATTACAAAGCGCACCCTGACACCATCGGTGAGTTTATGCTGATTGGGCTTGGTGGAGGAGATGGCTCCCACAGTGGCTGAGAAGGCTTTGTTTAGTCTCCTCCTCTTCTATGCCCGAAAGGCTATAACTATGGAAGAAAAATGCCCCCCTTCTCTGAACTTTTGAAAACATCTGATAAACATATATCTTCCATTGTATAAAGATACGTATGAAAATAGGGGATGCCCAAGGAAATATAATAAAGTATGGTCCAGGTGGCAATCTGATCCCACCACTGCTACTATGCTGGATGGATGAGGTAGGATTGAGTTTGGACTGATCTGAAATTCATCTTTAGTTAATGGCCTAGGTCCTATGTACTATATATTAAGTGAGAGTGAGCCACACCAAGTAAAAAAAAGAAATTTTCCAATGTTGGGTTTATTACCTGTTTTGTCTGGCTCCAGAGGCACAGTACAGCAATTGAAGTATCGGCTGGGGCGAGTATATCGTTGCTTAATGTATGCCTATATGACAACTACCTGTTCTGTACTACAGCCGGACCTAGATGTGTGTTTGTTTTATGTCATTTACTTAATAAACAGATTAAAAAAAAACAAAAAAAACAACAAGGTGGATCCCCGTTCTGATAGGGGACATGACAGAGATCTACTTTTCCCAGTTATCGGGAACAGCGATCTCTGTCATGTCCCTGGCAGCCCATCACCCCTACAGTTAGAACACACCTAGGGAACACAGTTAACCCCTTGATCGCCCCCTACAGTTAACCCCTTCCCTAAAAATCGCAGATCGCCACCATTACTAGTAAAAACAATTAAAAAAAATAAAAGTCCCTAAATCTATCCCATAGTTTGTAGACGCAATAATTTTTGAGCAACCTAATCAATATACACCTATTGCAATTTTTTTTACCAAAAATATGTAGAAGAATATAAACTGAGGAATAAATTTGTTTTTTTATATTTTTTTGGGATATGTTTTATAGCAAAAAGTAAAAAAATGTTTTTTTTTTCAAAATTCTCGCTTTGTTTGTTTATAGCGCAAAAAATAAAAACTGCAGAGGTGATCAAATATCCCCAAAATAAATCTCTATTTGTGAGGAAAAAAAGGACGTCAATTTTGTTTGGGTACAACATTCCATGACCGCGCAATTGTCAGTTAAAACGATGCAGTGCCGTATCACAAAAAATGGCCTGGTCATTAAGGGGGCAAATCCTTCCAGGGATGAAGTGGTTAAAATGAATTGGCAATTTTTTTCTGTTCACTTATCTGATTTATGCCTATATCTAATTTCACTTCCTCCTCTAGGGGGTGCGGTGCCATAGTCATGCGTTGGCTCCTGGGAGAACTTGGTCAGCTTGACATTGCACTGCTCCCGTAACATTTAACATTGTCATCTATTGAAAATCTCAGTCAGCTTGACATGGCACGGCCCCAGTAACATTTACTATTGGCGTCTATGGAAAGTCTTGGTCAGCTTGACATGTCAAGCTGACCAAGATTTTCCATAGAAGACAATGTTAAATGTTACTGGAGCCATGCCATGTCAAGCTAACTAAGATTGCACCGCACTGCACATGCGCAAGATCAGCAGGTGCATGCTGGGTAGCCAGCATGCACGATATCCAGGAAGAAGGACACTGCGGCTGCAGATGTCCACACTGGAGATGGCCGTGCTGTGCAGAAACTTCACAAAGCAAGAAAATGATGCTGGACAAATATAAAACTGGGCATAGTTTTCTAGTGGTATTTTTTATCTTAAAAGTCATATTTTGGCCGGCACTCTGCTTTAAATCAAAAGTATAAGTCTGCTTTTGCTGAGGAAAAAAACCCTCCCCTGGTCTGCAATAAACATTGCAAAGATTTCTAGCAAAGGTCATTGCGATGTCCTACTTGCTGTTTTTTCTATTTAAATATAAAATCAACCATGCACATAATACCCCATACAAGGAAGCCATGTTTTATTTTTACCAGCTTTACAAAAACATAGTTGACTTAAAAAGTTAAAATAAAGTTTTTGTTTAAAAAAAAAACAACTTTATTACAAAAATCTATTACAAGTAGGTTTGTTTATATATTATACGAGGGGCGGAGTCATACCGGGACTTTTAATTTTACAGGTATAAAAAGGGATGCTAGCGTTGCAGTACTGCACACAGTAGTAAGCGGCATGTGTGTCCTATTACTGAGGCGGCGCACATGTTGCAGGCCAGTCCAGAGACCGCTAATGGTGATGGCAGACAACAGTGCTAGTGTGTGCATGGAGCAGCTCCACCACCACCAAAACAATTTCAAATTGTGTCTGCGGGTAAAGTGATTCCAAGCATTTTCTGGGACAAACATGGTATTATTCATATGGATTTTCTACCCTATGGTGCCATTATCTACAGTGAATATTACTGTTGTGCTCTGAGTGATGTGCATACACACCTGCGCAAAAAAAAAGGCCTGGTTTGATCACTAAGGGTTGTCCTGTCTCTCTGGGACAAAGCACAAGCTCATACTGCTCACTGCACTACATACACTTTACAGCAACTCGGCTGGGAGGTATAGCCACAACCCCCTAACAGCCTGGACTTCGCCCTGGGTAGTTTTCACCTGTTTGGACCCCTGTAAGAGTTCAGCACGGATGACGAAATGAAGCTGGCTGTCCTAGGTTGGTTCAGGCGTACTGACAAATCTTTCTATCTCAAATCTTTCCAGGCATTAGTTAAATGCTGGGATAAGTGTATAAATGTAGCAGGGGAGTAAATGTAAGTTTCCACTCCTTGAAATGTGTTATTATATAAACTCAAAAGTCCCATTTTGACATGAACGCCCTATATATATATATATATATATATATATATATATATATATATATATATATATATGTATATATATCATGTCTATTATTTAACCGGTTCCTTACCGAGTCATTGTGAAATGATGTCGGCAGGAACCCTTCGTCGATCCGGGCCGGCGTCATATGACATCGGCCACTTCTCGCCGCCACTGCGAGCCCCTGGGGACCCGCAGCTCGGCGATCGCGGATCACTTGTGTCCCCGGGGGTCGTGCCCCCCCCTCGATCGGGGTAAAGAGCAAATAGATTCGGCTGTTTACCATGTGACCCGCTGTGTCCAATCACAGCCGGTCACTACCAACCTCCACGTGCACGCCGCTCGTGGACAAAGCCCAGCTCCGATCAGTGTAAAGAGCCAATTGAATTGGCTCTTTACCACGTGACCGGTTGTGTCCAATCACAGCCGGTCACATGATGTAAACAAACCGAGGTAACAAGCTCATATAGTTCATAAATTCATATGGATTTTCTACCCTATGGTGCCATTATCTACAGTGAATATTACTGAACATGAACGCCCCTCGTATATATATCATGTTTATTATTTAACCAGTTCCTTACCAAGTCATTGTGAAATGACGTCGGCAGGAACCTTTAGTCGATCCGGGCCGACGTCATATGACGTCAGCCGCTTCTCGCCGCCACTGCGAGCCCCTGGGGGCCTGCAGCGTGGCTATCGCGAATCGCTTGTGTCCCCGGGGTTCGTGTCCCCCCCAATCGGGGTAAAGAGCCAACAGATTTGGCTGTTTACCATGTGACCCGCTGTGTCCAATCACAGCCGGTCACTACCGACCTGCCCATCCGGTCACTACTGACCTGCACGTGCACACCACTCGTGGACAAAGCCCAGCTCCGATCAGTGTAAAGAGCCAATGGAAGTGACCAGTTATGTCCAATCACATAATGTAAACAAACCGCGGTAACGAGCTGTTACTGGGTTCTCCCTCTCACACACAGTTTGTGTGTGAGAGAGAGATTGCGGTAACAGCTTGTTACCGCCAGATGTACACACCAAGCACCCCCCTAATAAAGAGGACCTGTCACCACCCCATCAAAGTACCTGTCACAGCCCATCAGAGTACCTGTCACCTGTCCATCAAAGTACCCAAGTACCTGTCACCAGCCCATCAAAGTTCCCGAGTACCTGTCACCTGCCCATCAGAGTACCCGAGTACCTGCCACCATCCCATCTGAGTACCCGAGTACCTGTCACCAACCCATCAAAGTACCCGAGTACCTGTCACCAGCCCATCAGAGTACCTGTCACCAGCCCATAAAAGTACCCGAGTACCTGTCACCAGCCCATCAAAGTACCCGAGTGCCTGTCACCAAACCATCTGAGTACCCGAGTACCTGTCACCAACCCATCAGAGTATCCAAGTACCTGTCACCAACCCATCAAAGTACCCGAGTACCTGTCACCAGCCCATCAGAGTACCCGAGTACCTGTCACCTGCCCATCAGAGTACTCGAGTACCTGCCACCAGACCATCAGCGTACCAGAGTACCTGTCACCAGCCCATCAGAGTACCCGAGTACCTGTCACCTGCCCATCAGAGAACCTGAGTACCTGTCACCAGCCTACCAACGTACCCGAGTACCTGTCCCCTGTCCATTAGAGTACCCGAGTACCTGTCACCAGACCTTCAGCGTATCCGAGTACTTGTCACCTGCCCATCTGAGTACCCAAGTACCTGTCACCAGCCCATCAGCGTACCCGAGTACCTGTCACCTGCCCATCTGAGTACCCGAGTACCTGTCACCAGCCCATCAGAGTACACCAGTACCTGTCACCTGCCCTTCAGATTACCTGAGTACCTGTCACCAACCCATCTGAGTAACCGATTACCTATTTGCAGCCCATCAGAGTACCCAAGTACCTTTTACCAGTCCATTAGATTACCCGAGTACCTGTCTCCAGCCCATGAAAGTACCCGAGTACCCATCTGCAGCCCATCAGAAGAACTGAGTACCTTTCTGCATCCCATCAGAGTACCCGAGTACCTATCTGCAGCCCATGCCTCATAGAATATACCTTGGGTGTTTGCTTTCCAAAATGGGGTCATTTTGTGGGTAATTCCACTGTCCTGGTGCTCCAGGGCCTTCAAAAGTGTGATAGGTATCAATTAAATTTTATGTGTAACGTATTCTCCTAGAATGCCTGACGGTGCTCCCTGCATGTTCGGCCCCTGTATGTGGCCAGGGTGTGAAAAAGTCTCACACATGTGGTATCGGCATACTCAGGACGAGTAGCAGAATATATTTTGGGGGTTAAATTTTGCTATATACATGCTATGTGTTTGAAATATCTTATAAATTGACCACTTTGTGTAAAAATAAAAGCGTTTTCATTTTCTTTCCACGTTTTTCGAAGACTTGTGGAAAAAAATGAACCATTCAAAAGACTCATAATGCCTCATAAAATATACGTTGGGGTGTTTGCTTTCCAAAATGGGGTCATTTTGTGAGTAATTCCATTGTCCTGGTGCTCCAGGGCCTTCATAATTGTAATAGGCCCTTAGGAAATTAGATGTGAAATTTCTGCTCCTAGAATGCCTGACGGTGCTCCCTGCATGTTGATCCCCTCTGTGTGGCCAGGGTGTGAAAAAGTCTCACATATGTGGTATCGCCATACTCAGGACGAGTAGCAGAATATATTTTGGGGGGTTATATTTGCTATATACATGCTATGTGTTCGAAATATCATATAAATTTATCATATCATATAAATTTGGAAAAAAATGAACCGTACAAAAGACTCATAATGCTTCATAGAATATACATTGGGATGTTTGCTTTCCAAAATGGGGTAATTTTGTGGGTAATTCTATTGTCCTGGTGCTGCAGGGCCTTCCAAAGTGCAATAGGTTGTTAGGAAATCAAAAGTGTAATTTATGCTTCTAGAACGCCTGACGGTGTTCCCTGCATGTTGGACCTCTCTATGTGGCCAGGCTGTGTAAAGGTTTCACACATGTGATATCACCATACTCAGAATGAGTAGCAGAATATATTTTGGGGGGGGGGGTAATTTTTGTTATGTACATGCTATGTGTTAGAAATATCTTATAAATTGACCACTTTTGGATCATTTTTTGAAGACTTGTGGAAAAAAATGAACCATTCAAAAGACTCATAATGCCTCATAGATTATACATTGGGGTGTTTGCTTTCCAAAATGGGGTCGTTTTGAGGGTAATTCCATTGTCCTGGTGCTCCAGGGTCTTCAAAAGTGTAATAGGTGGTTAGGAAATTAGATGTGAAAATTCTGCTCCTAGAATGCATGACGGTGCTCCCTGCATGTTGGACCTCTCTATGTGGCCAGGCTGTGAAAAAGTCTCACACGTGTGCTATTACCATACTCGGGGAGTAGCAGAATGTATTTTGGGGTGTAATTGGAAGTATGCATATGCTGTGTTTGAGAAATAACTTGTTGTTATGACAATATTGTGCAAAAAAAAAAAAATAATTTCTTAATTTTCCGAAGAATTGTGGGAAAAAAGTACAACTTAAAAAAACTCGCCATGCTTTATACTAAATACATTGGCATATCTACTTTTCAAAAAGGGGGTAATTTGGGGGCTATTTGTACATTCCTGACATTTCAGGGCCTCAAGAAATGAGATAGGCCATCAGTACATCAGGTGTGATCAATTTTCAATGATTGGCACCATAGCTTGTAGACTCTATAACTTTCACACAGACCAAATAATATATACTTATTTGGGTTATTTTTTACCAAAGATAGGTAGCAGTATATCCTATTCTCACTACCCCAAATTTATGAACAAAAATTCCTTATTTGCAAAATGTTATCATAGAAACTAAAAAAAAGTGTTTTTTTTGTCAAAATTTTCGCAATTTTTTCACTTATGTCGGGAAAAATAAAAAACCCAGAGGTTATTAAATACCACCAAAAGAAGCTCTATTGTGTGAAAAAAATGATACAAATTTTGTTTGGGTACAGTGTAGCATGAGAGAATAATTGTCATTCAGAATGTGAGAGCGCTGAAAGCTGAAAATTGGCCTGGGCAGGAAGGGGGTATAAACGTCCTGTATTGAATTGGTTAACAAAAGTGAAGTTACACTTTAGGCTCCTTTTACATGAGATCGTCTCCAAAGTCGCACACTTTCTAGTGTGATTTTGGAGCACAACTTTGATGCGACTTTTGGTGTGACTTTGATCTGACTCTGGACTAAAGTTGCATCAAAAGTCGGACCAAAGTAGTGCAGGAACATTTTCTGAAGTGTCAGTAGGAATAACTCTCATAAAAATACAATTCATTTCACATGTCCTGCAACTTGGGGTCTCACAAGTCAGATCCTAAGTCACGCAAATGTGAAAGGAGCATAAGGCTAGGTTCACACCAGTCCAAGAATCGGACCGACATTAGGAGCACAATTCGCATTACATCATAAAATCAATGATTCCCTATCAGAGCCTTCTTAACTGGTCCGACACTTTGAAAAAGGTTCCTGTACTAATTTTGTCAGACTTTGATCCTACTTCAGCCCACTGAATATCATTGAAGTCGGATCATTGTCTTAACTGATCTTATTTTTGCATGCGACTTGTGCTCTGAGGATCTTGAAGGGGAACTCTACGCCAAATTAAAAAAAAAAAAAAACTGGCATGCGTTCACCTCTAAAAGCATACCAGACCCTTATCTGAGCACGCAGCCTGGCAGTCCAGGAAAGGGGGTGGGGACAAGCAAGCGTTCCCCTCTCCTGGACCATACCAGGCCACATGCCCTCAACATGGGGAGTATGAGTATATTGTACCCCTACCCATTCACCTAAAAAAAAAAAAAGTGTCAAAAATAAACACACTACACAGGATTTTAAAGTATCTTATTAAATCAGCTCCCGCGTCTTCTCCCTCTGATTTCTTCTCCCCTCTTCCGCGTCCTCTTCCTTCTGCTCTTTTACGGGGTCTTCTTTATTCTGAGGGGTCTTCTTTCTTCTGCCGGTTCTTCTCTCTCTCCGTGGCGTCTTCTGCTCTTTTGCAGCGTCTTCTGCACTTTTGCCGGTTCTTTTCCACTGTCTTCTTCCTCTGTTCTTCTTCTCATGTTGACCCTACACAATCTCCCGCACAAATGCTGTCTCCACGCTGTGCGCTGACGTTGTACTTGCTTTGTGCACTGGTGCACAGTCATGTTGGAACAGCAAGGGGCCATCCCCAAAGTTGGGAGCATGAAATTGTCCAAAATGTCTTGGTATGCTGATGCCTTAAGTGTTCCCTTCACTCAAACTGAGGCGCTAAGCCCAACCCCTGAAAGGAGACCCCACACCATAATATCCCCTCCACCAAATGATTTGCACCAGTGCACAAAGCAAGGTCCATAAAGACATAGATGAGCAAGTTTGGGGTGGAGGAACTTGACTGCCCTGCACAGTGCCCTGACCTCAATCCGGTAGAACATCTTTGGGGTGAATTAGAGCAGAGACTGCAAGCCAGGTCTTCCCGTCCACATCAGTGCCTGACCTCACAAATGTTCTTCTGGAAGAATGGTCAAACATTCCCATAGGCACACTCCTAAACCTTGTGGACACAGCCTTCCCATAGGAGTTGATGCTGTTATAGCTGCAAAGGGTGGGTCAAATACGTATTGAACCCTACAGACTAAGACTGGGATGCCCAATACTTTTGGTAATATAGTGTATGTACAACGACTTAAAGTGGAATTCCAGAACTGATCTAACTAAGCCTAAAGCTGCTCCCACCCCCTTTATAAATCCTATTCTCACTACCCCATAAAAGGAAGATACATATACTTACCTATACTGAGTGTGCTCCAGTCCGGTCGCGTGATCTCCCCAGTGACCGGTGGGGGGGAGGAGGCTGCAATGCCTGAGCAGTGATGTCACCCATAGGCTTATTATGGGGAATTTGTTGTTGGCTGTCTCTTCTCTCCCCTGAAGCTGGCCACTGGGAGCCGATCACGTGACTGGACCAGAGCATGCTCAGAATAGGTAAGTATAAGAAGCTTCCTTTTAGAGAGTAGTTAGATTAAGATTTATAAAGGGGGTGGGGGCAGTTTTAGGCTTAGTTAGATCGAACCAGGACTTCCACTTTAATGTGCACAGAGCTTCCAAAGAACAGCCTCTCTCTCTCTTTAATAATCCAAGACAGCAGCAGAATCCTCAACACTCTCCCCTGCTCACAAGGGTATATGAGCCCTTAATGACATTCATTTATTCACCAACTGAATGTCCAGTCAAGGAACTTGCTTTATTGGATTTTTACTGCATTGTTTAAAGTGATTGTAAAGGCTCTTTTTTTAAAAAAAACAAAAAACAAACATGTTATACTCTTGTCCTCTGTGCAGTTGGATTTGCACAGAGCAGCCTGGATCCTCCTCTTCTCAGGTCCCTCTTCTGCTCTCCTGGCTCCTCCTCCCATCGAGTGCACCCTCAGCTAGCAGCTTGCTACAGAGGGCACCCAGGGCGAGTCAGAGCTCCATTTGTCCATTCAGACAGGGAGCCCTGACCGGGCCCACCCCCTATCTCCCCTGATTGGTTGACTGACTTTGATTGACAGCCGCGGGAGCCAATGGTGCCGCTGCTGTGTCTCAGCCAATCAAGAGGAGTGTCCAGGATGGCTGAGGGGATAGTGGACATCCCTGGAGAGAGAAGGGGCTCAGTGTAAGTATTAGGGGGTGCTGGGGAGTCTGCTACACACATAGAATATAGAATGCATTAAGATAAAAAACCTTCTGCTTTTACAACTCCTTTAAACAGTCCAAAAATGGCAGGGTATTATGGACAATCCAAATGTAGCAGTGGTTAAACTCTATCCACTCTGCCATAAACCATGCTCTAGATATCCTTTAACCACTTGACCTCCGGAAGATTGAGGCTGGATTCACACCATTGCGGAGCGAATTCCAGCTCTGATGCCTGTGAGAAGGACAGGAGCTGTTGTTCAGTGGCTCCTGTCCGTTCTCACAGCGCATCGGCTGACCAGGGAGGGAGGGGGGAGGTGCAGCGAGGAGGGGGAAAGATCCCTGTTCAATGCGGAAAAACATCTCCGAATTAGATGCGTTCCCATTGAACAAAATGGGGCTGGAATTTGCACCACACTGCACAGAAAACGCACACATTGAAAGCAACATGTTTTCAAGCTACCTGCGAATTGGATGCGGTGTAAGCCTATTAAGCAATTCGCATAGGTGTGAACCCAGCTTTACTCCCCTTCATGACCAGGCCATTTTTTGCAATACAGCACTACTTTATTTTAACTGACAATTGCGTGGCCATGCGATGCTGTACTTACATAAAAAGAATGTCCTTTTTTTCCCCACAAATAGAACTTTCTTTTGGTGGTATTTGATCACCTCTGTGTTTTTTATTTTTTGCGCTACAAACAAAAAAAGACTGACAATTTTGAAAAAAAAAGGGAGCAATATTTTTTACTTTCTGTTATAAAACCTATTCAATAAAAAAAAAAATTTAAAAAATCTAATTTCTTCATAAATTTAGGCCAATATGTACAGTTGTATGCAAAAGTTTAGGAACCCCTGACAATTTCCATGATTGTCATTTATAAATATTTGGGTGTTTGGATCAGCAATTTCATTTTGATCTATCAAATAACTGAAGGACACAGTAATATTTCAGTAGTGAAATGAGGTTTATTGGATTAACAGAAAATGTGCAATATGCATCAAAATGAAATTAGACAGGTGCATAAATTTGGGCACCCCCAACAGAAAAATCACATCAATATTTAGTACAGCCTCCTTTAGCAGAAATAACAGCCTCTAGATGCTTCCTATAGCCTGTAATGAGTGTCTGAATTCTGGATGAATGTATTTTGGACCATTCCTCCTTACAAAACATCTCCAGTTCAGTTAGGTTTGATGGTTGCCGAGCATGGACAGCCCGCTTCAAATCACCCCACAGATGTTCAATGATATTCAGGTCTGGGGACTGGGATGGCCATTCCAGAACATTGTACTTGTTCCTCTGCATAAATGCCCGAGTAGATTTTGAGAAGTGTTTTGGGTCATTGTCTTGTTGAAATTTTCAGCCCGGCGTAACTTCAACTTTGTGACGGATTCCTCAACATTATTCAAGAATCTGCTGATATTGAGTGGAATCCATGCGACCCTCAACTTTAACCAGATTCCCAGTACCGGCACTGGCCACACAGCCCCACAGCATCATGGAACCTCCACCAAATTTTACTGTGAGTAGCAAGTGTTTTCCTTGAAATGATGTGTTCTTTTGCTGCCATGCATAACGCCCCTTGTTAAGACCAAAATGAAGCTGGCTTGTCCAAATGTGGGTTTGCATAACTCAAGCGACTCTGTTTGTGGCCTGTGTGCAGAAAAGGCTTCTTTCGCATCACTCTCCCATGCAACTTCTCCCTATGCAAAGTGCGCTGAATTGTTGAACGATGCACAGTGACACCATCTGCAGCAAGTTGATGTTGTAGGTCTTTGGAGGTGGTCTGTGGGCTGTTTTTGACCGTTCTCACCATCCTTTGTTATTGCGTCTGCAATATTTTATGTGGCCTGCCACTTCTGGCCTTAACAAGAACGGTGCCTGTGCTCTTCCTTTTCCTCACTATGTTCCTCACAGTGGACACTGACAACTTATATCTCTGCAATAACTTTTTGTAGCCTTCCCCTAAACCATAATGTAGAACAATCTTGTTTTCAGGTCATTTGAGAGTTGTTTTGAGGCCCCCATGTTGCCACTCTTCAGAGGAGAGTCAAAGAGAACAACAACTTGCAATTGGCCACCTTAAATACCTTTTCTCATGATTGGATGCACCTGTCTATGAAGTTCAAGGCTTAATGAGCTCACCAAACTAATTGTCTGTTCCAATTAATCAGTGCTAAGTAGTTACAGGTATTCAAATCAACAAAATGGCAAGGGTGCCCAAATGTATGCACCTGTCTAATTTTGTTTTGATGCATATTGCACATTTTCTGTTAATCCAATAAACCTCAATTCACTACTGAAATATTACTGTGTCCTTCAGTTATTTGATAGATCAAAATGAAATAGCTGATCTAAACACCCAAATATTTATAAATGACAATCATGGAAATTGTCAGGGGTTCCTAAACTTTTGCATACAACTGTATTCTGCTACATATTTTTGGTAAAAAATCCCAATAAGCATATATTGATTGGTTTGCGCAAAAGTTATAGTGTCTACAAACTATGGGATATTTGTATTTATTTATTTATTTTTAAACTAGTAATGGCAGCGACTTATAGGGAGACTGCAATATTGCGGTGAACATTCTGACACTAACTCACACTTTTTGGGGACCAGTGACACTCTCCTAGTGACACTGGCTGGGAAGGGGTTAACATCAGGGGCGATCAAAGGGTTAACTGTGTGCCTAGTCAGTGTTTTACTATACTGTGTTAGGTGTTTTTACTAGGGGAAGAGATGCAATTTATTCCCTGTTTGCAGGGATACAAATTCCATCCCTTCCCTGCTGTCAGAACGGATATCTCACCTTGTTTACATAGGCAGATCACCGTTCTGTCTCTCTGCCTAACGATCAGCAGGTACCAGAGGACATGGGGTACCGGTCACCACCGATTGGCACACAGCAGAACTGATCTGCCGGTGGTATATATACGTGATCCATGCACTGGCGCCTCCCTGTAGCAGTCAAACTGCTATGGGGCGGACCTTAAGTGGTTAATATACTGCATTGGTTAAACTCAAAGCAGGGGGCATGCTGAGGGGAAACATGTAGCCTGCTTACAACTACCCGATGGAGCTCTCCATGGTTCTCTCTGTTTCCATGTGCCAACAACACTAACAGATCCACCCTTAGTTTATACTGTATACCCTGCCATAGCAAAAAGAAAGCCAGCCTACAATGGTTGGAGATAGGGTGGGAACCCACATTAAAAAGGAACTAACCCCCTTACAACTTTTGCTGAAAGGAATATGCAGACTACCAATGCTGACTCCCTTCTGCAAATGCTATTTGCCTGGTTGTCTCTGGCTTCATACCTTTATGAGTCAATGACACAGAAAAACCATGTGGATTTAAAAGTCAGTTTGTAATCTGCACGTTTCTTTTAGGTCAATGACTCAGAAAGTACCAAAGACACTAAATCTGAATGGCAACCAGGGAACAAACATTTTCAGAAGGAAAGGTCAGAAATGCTAACCTCCATACTTCCTCACTATAGATTTCCTTTAATGTACAGTACCAGACCTGAATTATTTAGGCTGCCCAGACACATAAAGAGAGTACTCACCAGCTTGTGGCCTATCCCTCTGACAAATGATTGTAATGTTTTTTGCAAAAGTACCAGATCATTTGAAACAATGAATCCAAATACATAAAAAAATTCAGATATGCTTTACATATTGATTTTTCTAGCAGTATTCTATTAAATACTGATCCAACCAGTAACATACTTCTGGTCTTCAAGTGTCTGCATTCTGGATGAAGTAAAGCAGACACCTTTGCACATCAGCATTGACAGTCTGGGAGATGGTAGTGTTAGGGTATTTTCAGAGCAGTCGCTGTGTTCCAACAGTCCAGCCAGGTCAGTGTAGTGCTGATGTGCTGATCTCGGGCATCGAACTGTTCTTTTTTTAAATCTGAACCCTGGGCACTTCAGTCTATTATGTCTTCCATATCCTGGCATCTAGGACTCTACCAGCCCATAAACAATATAGCAGAGGTTTGAATGGATATCCCCTACCATGACACCAATCTGTGCCCCCTGAAAAAGTCCTAGTCAAACATGGCACAAAGGTGCTCCAAATGGAAAAGGACTGCGACACTCTCCAGCAATTTATATAATTCCATCTACAACTGAATGATTATGAAAACAGAAATAGGTGTAATAGCATTTATATTTGGAGCTGCCAGAGGCACAAGACCCGAGAGTGTAAAAGAAACAGTAACAAGACTGTATAAAGTGGCATAAAATTAAAAACAAAAATGTAATATATTGCAGCTTAATAATGCTTAGATGTGGTGGTTGCATTGGTTTTCTCACCTGGTGAGTAGCACACTTCTTGCCCTAAAGTGGCTTCTCTATCTGACCAAGTCATACCCAGAATGAGGCATATATGTGGCCACAATACTTTTACTGTCCACTCTATTATCTAAATTCACAATAAACCATGCAACCATTAGGCCCCATTCACAACTCAGCATTTTTGTAGCTGGAAGCTCCAAAACACTGGGAGGAGAAAAAATCAGTTATTCTCTATGGAGTTGGTTCACGTCTCCACTCAAAGTAGCCAAATACCTGAAGCGCAGAAAAGTTCTACTACTTTTTTATAGCTCAAATTGGGCAGATTTGCACATTTTTGGCATGTTTTTATTCCCATAGAAAATTAATAGAAATGCGCCATTTTTAAACACATTTGCATGTTTTTTGCACGATTTTCTGCTCAAATGAAAGCATATTTAGAAAAAAATAGTAATAATATATGACTAAATAAATGTAAAATAAATACACATATAACTAAAAATCATCAAACGTAAATAATAAATAAAATAAATTAATAATATGTAATGATACATAAATAAATAATAATTAACCCCTAAACTTAAAAAAATGAACTAAATTATTTTTATTATTATTATTAATAATAATAATAAAATAATAATAAATCAACCCAAACAAAAAAATGAATAATAATAATAATGGTAATGTATTTATTTATTTTGCGTTAGGGTTTAGTTATTTATTATTATTTTTATTTTTTTTAAGGGTAGGGGTTAATTATTTTTTTATTATTACATAGTATTCAATTATTGTATGTATTTATTATTTATTTGTGTATTTACTTTACATTTATTTATTCAACTTTATTATTATTATTATTTTTAGTAGTATTAACACCCTAACAAAAAAATAAATAAATATTAAATACCCCTAATCCTAACCCTAACCTAATCTTAAAGTGGAGTTCCACCCAAAAGTGGAACTTCCACTTATCTGCATCCCCCGTCCCCTCCGGTGCCACATTTGGCACCTTTCAGGGAGGGAGGGGGGCATGGGTACCTGTTTTTGACAGGTACCCTTCCCCACATCCGGGAGACTCGGCCGCGGCACCCCCCTCCTCGGAAGTTTGTGCCCCCCCTCCTCCTTCCTCCTCCACCAGGCCATTTAGAAAGCGCAGCACGCTTCACTCATGTGCAGTAGGGAACTGGCTGTGAAGCTAAAAGGCTTCACTGCCAGGTTCCCTTACTACGAATGGCGGCGGCAGCATCTGAGTGCCGAACCAAAAATCGGCTGGGGTGCCGACATTGTGGGAACCCTGGACAGGTAAGCGTCTTAATATTAAAAGTCAGTAGCTGCAGTATTTGTAGCTGCTGACTTTTATTTTTTTTAATGGTAGCGGAACAGAACTCCTCATTAACTCTAACCCTTTACCCTAACAAAAAAATAATAAAAAAAAGAAATAAAAGCTGATGGAAAAGCTAAAAACGCTGAAAAATCTAGCAACAAATGATGCTAGATTTCTCTATTGGCTAATAATGAAAAAAAAAACAGAAGCATAAAAATGCTTTATAAAAACGCACAATTTGCACATAAAACACACCAAAATTGTGCAAAAAAATAAAAGATGGAAAAACGCTCAAAGATGCTATGCTCAGGAGTGAATGCAGCCTTAGGAATCCAGACACTTCAGCACCACTTACCAGGAATGAGAAAAGACTGTATAAGCACTGAGCCACCCTAGTTAAAGCCTATACAAAGTTGAGGACTGTCCCTGCTACCATGTGCTGGGCCAATCACCAAGTACCACTTTTGTCACATGGAATGGGTCAGATGCTTCTTTACTCCCAGAAGTAGTTCGTCTTTTCTTTGTTCCAGATGAGTAAACAAAGCTGTGGACCAGCAAAGAAAAGGTAATAATGTGTTGCTGGGGAAAAGGGCATTAAAGCAAAACTATTGCTTTATCTTACTGCACAGTCTCCAGGGTTAGTTTAAATGAACTTAAAGTGTTCCCTTAAAGCATGTTATACAGCATAGTACTTGTGCTGTGTAAGTTGACCCCTTGAATAACCTAAAATACCTGGCTGATGCTGCCTGGTTCTGCCTTCCCCCGTAAACTGAACACGGTTTATCATGGCTGCTGAGCCCTGACACTGTGGTCAGTTTACGTGCCCCCGTCATCCGCTGGGTCTCCTCTTTTCTCTTTTCTCACCCCCATCCTCTCCATGCCTGTCAGCTCCAGACACTGCCTACCCCTGCCCCCGGCTTCTATAAAAAACTATATACATATAGTTGTATGTATACATCCTATCTGCTATATAATGATGTGTCCCGATGCCTGTGCTGTATTAAAAAAATGCAGATCTCTACCTTATTTTAGAGGGTCTCCCGGCGCTCGCGTGACTGGTCGGCTCTCTGCTCCTCCTTCCCCCTCCTCCCGGCTGATGTCAGCAGGAGATTCTCAGCCCCGCCCGCTATAGCTGTCAGCCGGGGAGAGGAGAGAGCCAAGGAGTCACGTGAGCACTGGGAGACGCTCTAGGATAAGATCGAAATCTGCATTTTTTTATACAGCACAGGCACTGGGACACATAGCATTATATAACAGATGGGATGTATACAGATGATATCGTGGCTTAACCATCACTTTATATGATTCAGAAAGTATAGCCCTATTTTAATGTGTATGGTATATATCAGCATGACTGTTAGCTTAAGTGACTAAATTGACAAATTAAAACCGTACAGTACCTTTGGACTATCACAATTATTGGTAACTGACTGTGACAATGACGCAAGTGATACCATAGAGCAATATCCAAAAATAACGCTACCACATAACAGTACAGCAATGTAAATATATATATATATATATATATATATATATAGTCTCACCACCAAAAACCTATCACATTTTCCTTGGTAGCTATAAAGCATAGTCACTGTCTGGTTTTGGCTGTGTGTTTCTTGGATAGAGTTCACCACACATTTTCATTTCTAATTCTTCAATGTCAACTCAAGGTCTCAGTAACATTAGCCGTATTTGTACTACAACAAATGTAAAAGCCACAGACTCTAATCAGTTTCTAATGTGTGTTGTTTGCAGAAAGCTCATCACTGATTTTCTCAATATTTCTCCATCGGTTCCCAAAGAGAATTACCCTTGCTCCCTCTCCCTCACTGCTGCAAACATTTGCCATCAAGCTGCTGAATATTTGACCCAACATATTCATTTAAAAACAACGCCATTCACTCTTGTCATCTGTTGCAGAATTAAATTAAATGAACAAGAATTTGCAGAGCAAATGCTGGCACCAAATTTGGGAAAATCTAGGCAGGGAGGTGTGGTAGAATCTCCTTTCATCCTTATAAATATACCCCATATACTCTGTTTGAGAAGATTCACCCCTACGTGTAGGCACCAGGTGGTCCCCCGAAGAGCCCCGGGGCAGTCTACCTCCATTATTAGCCCCGAGCCTCCCGAGCGGCTATTAAAATGATTGATGCGGCGGCGCCGCCTATTATGGACGTCACACTGATGTTGTCCAAACCCACAGTGTGGGACATGTGACGTCCATAGGGCGCCGCTGCAACCAAAGGAAGTGACACTGCAGACGACGCTGATTGGCATCACACTTAGCCAATCCCGTGCTAGCGCGGGACGTGTGATGTGCGTAGATGACCCGGACCGGCCACGCTTGGTGCCCCGCTCTCTGTCACTGGCCGCTGGGAGTTTTAGTTCATCTGTGCTTTCTCTCCCCTCTCTGGCCCTCTTTCTCTCCCCACGAGAGAGAGAGAGAGCACAGAGGGACTACAACTCCCAGCAAGTCAGAGAGAGAGGTGGCACCAAGAAAATATGAGAAATATACAGAAATAACAGAGGAACTACCAGCATTTCAGAGAGAGGAGAGGGGGGAGACTCCACGCGCCGCATTTCTTCGTGGCTTCAGCCCCTGGGCTTTTTCCCACCTAGCAACACCCCTGCATGTAAGCATGGTAGGATTATCAAAAGCTATTTACATTTTCTATACTAAAGTGTATATTCTTCAAAATGTCCTAGGTAACTGTCTGAATATTTATTCCACGTTTACTGAACAACCGCACTCTGACTTCTCATGTAATAATACAGTATTCCGTGCCACATTTACAATAGACTCTGCAGGTCCTTGAACATTTAGGCTGGGAATTCACTCATTGATTCTTACTCAAGGATAAAGAATGCCCAAACCCCATAGAGATTAGATATTTCCCAGGACATCAGCTTAACCTATAAAATCATTCCATAAAAACCTGTTTGTACATAGGGTAGACATTTTACCATCCACAGGTAAGAACAATAGCTTGATTTTAATACGTACCATTTGTCAGAAAATGATGCAGATCATTGTTTACACATTCATTCTCGAACTGGGAACAGAATTATAAGCATGTAAGGATGTCTCAAGGATCCATGCAACATAACAGAACAAAAAAAAAGCAATTCTCTGGCAGAATATCCTTTTTGAAGCCTGCTGAGGGCTGAATTTAAATTGCATGTCACTCAAACCAAATGCAATATAGGCCTGGGTAATTCTCAGGCCTCCTGAGCAGAGCTGAATCTTCTCCCTTCTCTCAAAATGCAATGGAGCATATCCATTTTATTTTCTACCTTAATGTTGTTAAATAATCAAATGTATGGAAGTTTATCAGTTTGATGTTTCTGCAGCCAAATGAAAGATAAAATAAGGCACATCTTCTAATGGCAACGTAAAAACCATATTTGAGGTCTTACAGTGATAAAACTGTATTGGGAAAAAAAAACTTTTAGTGCTATTATATTTCCCACCAACTTAGACTATGTATTGCAGGGATTTCTACTTAATTTTACGACGGAACCCCATCTGCTTCCTTTTTTTGAGATATTGCAAATATCTTTTTTTTTCCTGTGGAGTGGGGATGTTTTATTTTTGAATAATGTGTAATTTTTCTTTAATCTGGTGTTCACCTGACAAAAAAAGTGACATGCAAGGTCAGCGTTTTTTCAAGAGGGCCCCTCCCACTTGCTAAATGCAGCATTCAATTTTAAAAACACCTATAAGAGGCAATAAGGCTAGATAACATATGTAACTTTCCTTTGATTTCATTAGTACATGGGGTGATGTCATTCTGCCATTGAGATCCTAGGGAATGGTAGAAACTCCAAATCTTGCAAGAAGATGCTGCAGCACAGTGCTGGGAGTTTCATTCATCTCTTTTTAACACTGTGCTATTTTTTTGTGCTGGATGATTTATATAAATATATTGGGTCCTAGAAGGCAGGAATATTTTCCAATTATTTGGGTTGTGGTCTCTATAAAGGAGAGGATTTGAATACAGTTTGGAGTACTCAGGGGTTCCCAAGATTAAGAAGGCCTTATCCAGTTGCCTACCTTGGGCATTTTAGAAACGTCTATAAAACCCCCTCCTCTGTACACACGATGTGTCTTGTACCCCTTGCACTATCTTATCTTTTCTTATCTATCGCCTTCTACTCAGCTCCTGTGCACAACCTGTGAGATCCTATGACTGGGAGCTATTCAGAAGTCTTTCTCACTGAATGATCACTCTGACATTCAATCTCAGTGAGAATCCAGTGTAACATTTTAAGCCAAAACAAAATAAACAAGTAACACAGTAGCTATCTTATCTCCTGCAGTCCCTGTCAGGCCAATTTGTGAGTGAGAGGGCAGCAGTTGACAGAGGAAAGTTTTTATTGTGTGCACAAGGAGTTAACTCTTAATTAACCAGGATATGCTCTTTTTTTACTACTGAACCCTTTCATTTCAACCTGTATAAGTACCATTTAACAGTTTAATCTCCTGTTCCATGTTTGTATTTTAAATTATTTGCTGGAAACGTTTTTTTATAAAGCACATATATACATGGTTATCTTTAATGATTTACTGTTAAAAATATGTGGTTTAAGATATATCTGTTTTATTTTAAATCAGTAAGAACTATAAATTACTGATGTATTATGAGAAAAATGAAATGATTGAAAAAAAAAAAAAACTTTATTTCTTTTGTAAATAACTTTAATATGCTTTGTACCAAAAATGTAATTTGAATGTTGCAGTAAATAGAACAAGCAGCAGGATAAAATGCATATGTTTTCCTCACATTATTGGTACTTCTGTTCAAAATATTACTGATTTACTACTACTACTTTTTTAGATTTTTACTCTTTTTCCCTTTAAAATGCAAATACATTTAAAACATTCTCAGAGGACTTTAGGGTCACAAGAAAGCCCAGTTTGTCCCCCAAAAACAATATATGTATCAATTCTTTATCATAAGTAATTACAAAGTTATAGTATCATGAACAGACACATAGCATTGTTTTTTAATTTGACAAGTTAAGGTTTACAATAACCGTAAGTGATACAGTATATAGAGATATAATATTATAACCAAACCGTGGGCACATAGCATTGTTTGCTGAGCTCCTGCATCCTTTCTTTACCTGAAGCGGACAGGAACCCTAATCCCTGGCTTGGGACTGGTATACTGGTGGTGAATAGAGTTGAGAGGACACCTGGATGTTCGGATTCGGCAGGTTTGGCCGCACTTAGTGAAAAAGTTTGAGTTCAGCCCTAAACTTGACCCCGAACCTCATTGAAGTCAATGGTGACCTGAACTTTTGGGCACTAAAATGGCTCTAAAAAAAAAAGTCCTGGAAAGGGCTAGAGGGCTGCAAAAGGAAGCAAATAGGGGTAAGAGTAGGACAAGTGCCCTGCAAACAAATGTGGATAGGGAAATAACTTAAAATCACATTAAAAAAATGGAGGAGGAGGTGGATGTGGAGTAGGAGGTTGAGGAGGCCTCAAAAAAAAGAATAAGTTCACTAAAGTATACCAATGGCTGTGTGAGGCCGGTATAAATGTCTATTCTGCACAAGGTACAGACAAGTCTTGTGGGATCCATACCTGGCGGCTGCACTTGTCTGTGATAATGCCCCCTGCCGTGTTAAAGACACATTCAGACAATACACTGGCTGCAGGGCAGGCCAGCACCTCCAAGGCATAAAGGGCAAGCTCAGGCCATGTGCCCAATTTGGAGACCCAGAAGTTGAATGGGGCAGACCCGTCAGTCAGCACGTGTAGGCGTGTGCACACATACTGTTCCACCATGTTGCTGAAATGCTGCCTCCTGCTAAGACGTTGCCTATCAGCTGGTGGTGCTGTTTGTGGCGTGCTGCTGACAAAGCTTTTTCACATTTCGGCCATGCTAACCCTGCCTTCTGAGGTGCTGGCGGTGCCACAGCTGCATTGGCGACCTCTTCCTCCTCCTCTGCCTTCGCCGTGTGCTTCCACTGAGCCCCCGGTGTCATTTGGGAATGCCCTCAGCAGCGCATTTACCAGCGTGCGCTTGTAGTTGCGCATCTTCCGATCATGCTCCAGTGAGGGAATTAAGGACAGCACGTTGTCCTTGTAATGGGGATCCAGCAGGGTGGCCACCTAGTAATCAGCACAAGTTACAATGTGGGCAACTCAGCTGTCATTGCACAGGCACTGCAGCATGTAGTCGTTCATGTGTGCCAGGCTGCCCAGAGGCAAAGACAAGCTGTCCTCTGTGGGAGGTGTATCATCTGTGTCCTCCGTATCCCCCCAGCCACGCTCCAGTGATGCCCACGAGCTGCGTTGGGTGCCACCCTGCTGTGAACACGGTTCCTCCTCCATCATCCTCGTCCTCCTCATTCTACTCATCCTCCAGGACTGTGCCCTGGCTTGAAAAATTTTTACCTGACCTATGCTGGTGCAGGAACCCACCCTCCGAGCCACTTGTGAATGACTGGCCTGATAACCATGGAAATGACCCCTCTTCCTCCTCCTCTTCGTCCTGTGCCACATCCTCTTCCATCATCACCCAGTGTTTTTTCATGGAGACATAGAAGTGGGATAGTAACGCTGAGAACAGCGTCATCGGCACTGGCCATGTTGGTGGAGTACTCGAAACACCACAATATGGTACACAGGTCTCGCATGGAGGTCCACTCGTTGGTGGTGAAGTGGCGCTGTTCCGCAGAGTGACTGACCCGTGCGTGCTGCAGCTGAAACTCCACTATTGCCTGCTGCTGCTTGCACAGTCTCTCCAGCATGTGCAAGGTGGAGTTCCACCTTGTGGGCATGTCGCATAGGAGGCGGTGAGGGGGAAGGCCGAAGTTCCGCTGCAGCGCAGACAGGCGAGCAGCAGCAGGGTGAGAACGCCGAAAGCGTGCACAGTCGGCCCACACTTTCTGCAGCAGCTCTGACATATCCAGGTAGTTTTTAGAAATTTCTGCACCACCAAATTCAGCACATGTGCCAGGCAACGGAACCCCCATTCTTTCTCAATGGCTCGGGTGCTGGCCTTTCTTTAGCAAGACCTACAGCACAAATTGGCATTGAGCACGCTTAAGGGACAGATTTCTGCCCTGGCAATTCTTTTTCTGTGTCCTTTGGCGACGCATTCGTTGATTCGTACCTTTGTCCAGGGGGTTCGTCATGTCGCTCCCCAGGTACGGTTGCCCTTGGCGCCTCGGGACCTTCATCTGGTCCTCTCAGTGCTTCAGAAGCTGTCTTTTGAAAATATCAGGGAAAATTCCCTACAGCTGCCTTTGCAGAAAGTGGCTTTCCTGGTGGCTATTACATCCGCTAGGCGGGTGTCTGAGCTGGCGGCTCTGTCCTGTAGGTCTCTGTACTTGGTCCTAAATAGGGACAAGGCAGTTTTGCGCCCTTCTCCGTCCTTCTTACCGAAGGTGGTTTCTTATTTTCACATCAATGAGGATATTGTCCTCCCTTTGCTGTGTCCGCGCCCGTCTCATCCTAAGGAGGTTGCTTTGCATTCCCTGGATGTGGTTAGGGCTCTACGGGTGTATCTGGCAGCCACGGCCTCTTTTCGGAGGTCAGTTGCGCTGTTTGTCGCGGTGGATGGTCCGTGCAAGGGGATGGCGGCCTCATCGGCCACTATTTCCCATTGGATATGACAGGCAGTGACCCGTGCATATGCTGTTCGGGGCCAGGAGCCCCCCTTTCTGGTCATGGCTCACTCTACTAGGGCGATTAGTACTTCCTTGGCTTTCCAACATCAGGAGTCGGTGTCTCAGGCGTGCAAGGCGGCCATTTGGGGCTCGGTGCACACTTTTTCAAAATTTTACAGTTGATGTTGCAGCGTCCGTGGATGCTGCTTTTGGTCGCAAAGTTTTGCAGGCGGTGGTGTGAGGCGCGTCTGGCACCTCCCGGAGAACTCTTCTGTTGGGTACTGTTGTTGTTGTTGCCCACTGCTCGTTGTGACACTGCTTTGGGACATCCCCACATGTCAAGAATAAGAGGCTGCGTCCGTCAATGAACGAATGAGAAAATAGGGTTTTTTGACTTACCGTAAAATCCTTTTCTGTGAGTTCATTGACAGACGCAGCACCCGCCCCTCTTTTAATGAGTATGTACTGCTTGTTCCAAACTGAGTTGCTGAGCAGGGCAGGAGGGGTTATGCCAAGTGAGGACTGCCCCCTGGGAGGGGTTGTGTCTGCTTTTAGCTGAACTATGTTCTGCCTAGTCCACTCCTAGTGAAAGGTGCATAAACTCCACATGTCAAGAATAAGAGGCTGCGTTCGTCAATGAACTCAGAGAAAAGGATTTTATGCTAAGTCAAAAAATCCTATTATTCTAAATACTACATTTGGGGCCAGCGGTGAATTTCTTGCACAAAAATAAAAAGTGCGTCTACATTGCTGGTTTTTTTTTTAAAAAAAATTTAATTTATTCTTCTTTTTTTTAATTATTATTATTAATAAATAGCGCTACATAGTACATTTGCACCTTGCTGTGCATTTCTTGCACAAAAATAAAAAGTGTGTCTACATTGCTGGTTTAAAATATATATATATATTCTAAATACTACATTTGCGGCTAGCGGTGCATTTCTTGCACAAAAATAAATAGTGCATCTACATTGCTGGTTTAAAAAAAAAAATATTCGAATTACTACATTTGTGGCCAGCGGTGCATTTCTTGCAGAAAAATTAAAAGTGTGTCTACATTGCTGGTTTAAAAAAAAAAAGTATAATAGTTTATTATTCTTTTTTTTATTATTATTAATAAATAGTGCTACATAGTACATTTGCACAGCACAAAATTGCACATTGCCGGTTTAAAAAATAACATAAATTTGTGCTAAATAGTCCAGAATGAGGAGAGCGTCAAATAAGGGACATGGTCATGGTGCTGCTGGCTTTGGTGGTGTTGGTGAAGCTCCTGTTGCAAGGAGAGGATGTGGTCGATCTGTGTCAGCTACACGCACAAGTGAAACACCTTCCTCAGGTGCGAGTAGCCGACAGAACCTAGGCCCGAATGCCGCTCAATGAGTGGTGAGGCCAGAACAAGTACAGGCGATAGTAGATTGGGTGGCTGACAATGCCTCCAGTTCCTTCACATTGTCTCCCACCCGGTCCCTTGCTGAAAGCTCAGAGTTGGCACCTGAAACCCATGGCCATCTGTCTTTGACCTCCGCCCCTTGTAAATCAGCCAAGCAGTCTGAGCCCCAAGTCATGCAGCAATCTCTTATGCTTTTTGATTACTCGCTGGTGTGTTTTCCGTGGGCCATCCACATAGCCCTGCCCCAGAAGTGGAAGACATTGAGTGCACCGATGCCCAACCACTTCTGTTTCAGGAGGAGGACATGGAAACACCACCGCAGCATGTCTCTGGTGATGACGAAACACAGGTGCCAACTGCTGCGCCTTTCTACAGTGTGCAGACTGACAAGGAGGGCAGTGGTGAAGAGTGGGTAGAAGTTGATGTGGAGGATGATGAGGTCCTAGACCCCACATGGAATGAAGGTCATGCGAGTGACGTGTGCTGCCTCGGCCTCTTACTCCACCTCTACAGTGCCAGTGTCACCTGCCACCCAACAAACAGACGATGTGACAGCAACGCCACCATGTCCGCCACCTTCCCAAGCATTTCCACACGGTCCCATGGAAGCTTACAGCTGTCAATCTCCCAAACACTGGAGAGAAAGATGAAGTACCCCCCTACCCACGAGTGATCCCTGTCCCTGAATGCCAGCATTTCAAAATTCCTGGCTGTCTGGTGGACACAGACAGTTTTAAAACCCTGATGGCGATGGCTGTCCCACAGTAAGTTGTTTCCAGCCACCACTACTTTTGCAGATGAGCCATCCCTTCCCTCCACAAACAAGTCGGGGTCAAGATCAAGAGTGCAGTGCGCAACGCCATCTGTGGCAAGGTCCACATAACCACTGATACGTGGACCAGTAAGCACGGGCAGGGACGCTATATCTCGGTAACTGCACACTGGGCAAATGTAGTGGTAGGTGAGCCTGAGGCGGATAACAGTTTGACCTTCCACCACCAAGGATTGCAGGGCATTTCTCTTTGCCTCCTGTTGCCTCCTCCTCCTACTCTGCTTCCTCCTCCTCTACCACCTCCTCATCCGGTCAGCGTAACACCTTCACCACCAACTTCAGCACATTCAGGGGGAAACGACTGCAGGCTGTTTTAAAACTGATATGTTTGGGGGATAAACCCCACACTGCGCAGGAGCTGTGGATGGGCATTGAACAACAGACCGATGAGTGGTTGTTGCCACTGAGCCTCAAGCCCGGCCTGGTGGTGTGCGATAATGGGCGAAATCTCATAGCAGCTCTGGGCCTAGCCGATTTGACGCACATCGTTGAGATACAATCGATGCCCGAGGTTGCCAGCTAAGCAAGTTATGTGAGACAAAGAACAGGTCAATTCTATGTAGCGCCCTCTACTGTTGGTAGGTGCTAGGAATAAGGATTTTTGTTAGGCGAGGACAATCTAGCCAGGCCTGGTGAGTTTGCAGGTCTGATTGTTTTGATTTCTGGGCTGGGAGTGGCTCAGGTAGGACTGGGATGATTCACAGATGAGGCCACCAGGTCCTCCCACTTCTTTCCATAGGCTGGTGGAAAGTTCTGGAAAGAGAGGTAGGAGGGGGGGTGTAGCCATCTGAAGTGTTATGGGGAGCCCTGATCAATCCCCAATCTGGATTGGCAGGGGGCAGGCCTCCTCAAATACTTGGGGTCAACACAGTGGAGGGAGGAGTGGAGTGTGGAGTTTGAGTGAGCAGAGATGAGATAGTGCGGGGCTGTCATGGCCCTGGGGATCCCTCAGTCTAGGGGGGGTGAACCTGGCAGGGGAGAGCTCAGGTGCAGCCGGATGGAGTGAGAGTTCGGTGGCAGACACAAGGCAGAATGGAAAGGACAGCAGAGAGAACACTATTGGGGAGATCTCTGGGAGGAACTACAAGTCACAGTGGCGAGTGATGCAGCCCCTGGGAAGCTGGAGGAGAGGCATGCCTGAGCAGTCGAGGGTGAGAATCTGGGAAGGATGCAAAGGCCAGCAGGGGACTGGAGTGTCACGGCGGCAGTGGAGAAGACCGTTGCAGCCAGGAGGGCTGGCGGAGTCTAGAAGAGGATGGGCTGGGAGCAGTAGTCCATCAGGCTAGCTAGCACAGTGGAACTTTTCCTACAAATTGGGGATCAACTTTCCCTGTCTATAATGGGCAGTCCTAAAGCTGTGATAATCTATGGCCTCACATGTGCTAGCTAGGCGTGAAAGCAGAAGATGGAGGCCTGATAAATATCCCTTCAGGTCTCAACGGTAACGCAAGTGATGTGCAGGAGGTTGCAAGAGGTGTTTGTGCAGCAAGCGAGGTCCTGGAGGAAGAAGGATTGTATATACTGAGGATGTATATAGATGGTCCCGTTTGATTAACTAATTCTTTGGGCATCCCACAACACCCCAATCCCTATCCAAGTTTATTCCCCCAATAAATCAACAAAAGACAAAAACAAAGTACCAGCCTGTTTAATGACTCTGGATGCCAGTGGCTGGTGAAGTTTTAGGATGGAGGGGTGCCAGGCCCCGCCCTTCCTTTTTGACCCCTCCTACTTCTCATAAGCCCCACCCCTTATAGAATCCACCCACTCTGTCCCCTGTATTCCACATATTGTGTCAGGAGTATACAGCTCAGCACCACAGTACACAGTATACAGATCAGCATCACAGGTGGGGTATATTGCAGCCAGTAACATAGTATGCAGCCAGTACACAGGTATTGCAGTCAGTACACAGATATTGCAGCCAGTATCACAGTATGCAGCCAGTACACAGGTATTGCAGCCAGTACACAGGTATTGCAGACGGTACACAGGTATTGCAGCCAGTATCACAGTATACAGCCAGAACACAGGTCTTGCAGCCGGTACACAGGTATTGTAGCCAGTATCACAGTATGCAGCCAGTACACAGGTATTGCAGCCGGTACACAGGTATTGCAGCCAGTACACATGTATTGCAGCCAGTACACAGGTAGACAGTACACAGGTATTGCAGCCAGCACACTGGTAGCCAGTACACAGGTATTGCAGCCAGTACACAGGTATTGCAACCAGTACACAGGTATTGCAGCCAGTACACAGGTAGCCAGTACGCAGAATTGCAGCCAGTACACGGGTATTGCAGCCAGTACACAGGTATTGTAGTCAGTACACAGGTATTGCAGCCAGTACATAGGTAGCCAGTACACAGGTTTTGCAGCCATTACACAGGTAGCCAGTACACAGGTATTGCAGCCAGTACACAGGTAACCAGTACACAGGTATTGCAGCCAGTACACAGGTAGCCAGTACACAGGTATTGTAGCCAGTACACAGGAATTGCAGCCAGTACACAGGTAATTAGTACACAGGTATTGTAGCCAGTACACAGGTATTGTAGCCAGTACAGAGGTAGCCAGTACAGAGGTAGCTAGTACCTCGAGTCAGGGGAGTCAGCCGCTCTCTCACGCAGCAGCGGGAATAACAGACGTGCGGTGCTGGAGTGGACACTCTCCCAGTCCAAGCACCAGCATGTCCTCCAGTCCCGCCCCCGTGTCCTGACCAATCAGTCACTGGCTGGAGACCAGTGACTGAGGCCAGGGCCAATCAGTGTGCATATGTGCACTTTGGTGGCACACTTATATACAGTTTAAAGTATG
>BLSH010501402.1:0-10586 GCA_018402905.1 Glandirana rugosa | reverse complement strand
AGTCCCAGGAGACCAAAGGAGGGTGTGAGATGTCTGTACGATCATCAAATTAACCGAGGACAGAGTTTTACAGATGTAACCGGAATATTACACACACACAAACGAACGTTCACTTTGTCCCTAGAATCTAATATTCGAAGAACTCCTGTCCCCGACTACAATTATATGCCATACGTTTTGTGACGTAACGGTGATGACAGATTTAAGGACATTATTTATCTTATTTTGTCGTATGAAGCCATCCGTCCCCTTATATTTATTCTTTTTCATTACCAACAAAGAATGGTCCCTGCATAGTACTTTACTCACCCGGGCACACGTTCTAGATTACTTTTTCTTATTTATATTCCCCTGCCTACCGAAGTATGCTGTTTTATTCTATTTATTACAGGAATTTAGACAGTAGTGGCAATGCAGTGTTTTGCATACCGTATATTAACATCAGCCCCTGTCCTCAAGAAGCTTATAATCTAAGATCCCTGTTTCACTTGCAAGCAAACACACACACATTATAAGGCCAATGTAGACATTTTGAGACAGGAGCCAATTAAACTACTAGCATGTCTGTAGAGTGTGGGAGGAAACCAGAGGACCCTGAAGAAACCATTCAAGTACAGGCAGAACATGCAAACTTCATCTTGCCATTTTCATTACCTTTAGGTTCTTGGTTTTCTCTTGGCTGACCAAAAAACCCATCCTGTTTTCTGCTCTATCCAATGACAGGAAAGCTTGGTTAGTGCATCATTAGAACAATATATATATCATAAGGTTACGCCTCATACCTGCATTTGATTGATAAGATGGCGCTGTACTTTGTATTCCTCCCTCTCTAAAATTATACTTTATAGCACACTATAGAACATATATGCAATGCATCACTCATCCTTAAAGTGTTTAAGCACTTGTATAAAATGCTCCCATTCCCTCTGTATTATAACAAGAAGTTGACCTGTGTCTGTGTTATAATATATATATATACTTCTCTGTACTGATAATACACCTTCTTACTATGATCAGTTGTCGTTTTTCAGCTTTTCTCTCTCAGCTCAGAATTCCTGAGGGTGGGGCTGAGCACTGCTGCTGATGTCAGCTGGAGAGAGCACTGTGTTATCTATATAGATACGAATATTTCTGATATAACACTGACACAGGGAACTTATTCTTCTAATGCAGAGGAAATAAGAGCTTTTAGAGTTAATTATGAGAGCAGAGAGGAGAACCTACGCAGGGGGGAGGAGGGAGGAGTTGAAGACCGGCACACAGGAGATAGGAGAGCTGGGAATGACACAGCCTGCATAGACCAAGGGCTCTCAAGTTAAGCTATATACAGGGAGAGTCAGTACACAGGGGGGAAGTCATGACCTGGTATTATCAAACAGGTATTTTAGGGGATACAGAGGGATAATTTAAAAAGCACCATGCTGCTAATTGCACATTAAAGAGACACGAGCAGCATTTTATTTTTTTTGGGTTAACAAACGCTTTAACTTTGTGATAATATTCCAGCCAGCCACCCCACAAGGACGACTTCATGTGTGCTGTATTACCTACCATGTTAACATTAATCATCCCGATCCTGACTATATACAAATGTTTTCACATGATAAAATAAAATGTTGTAAAATCGAGAGGCAATGTACTTCTATTTCATGCTCATGGATTTTTTCATGTATTTGCCTCAAAGAAAATATCTGATCTGTCATTGACCTTCAAGCCGTAAAACCTGCTTGGTATTCTTCTAGTTACTTCTCTATGTACAGTGGCTTTAGTCAGGCATCTATAATATTAGATGGGTATTTATATGCATAATTTAGCATGGATATTTTTCTATAGTTTCTACAATACAAAGAGTCTACCATGTTAAGTAATGAGCATACGATACATGCATTTCTTTCCGCTGTCAGTGTTTCTTCTCCTTATACTTTATTATTAAGGTATAGAGATTCCCATGCAAGGTTTCATCTTCTACATTTATGAGATGAGCTTCAATGTATTTTTTCTGTAGAGCCTCTTTAAACTCTTCCTGTGAGCATATTCTTTACTATTTTGATCAGTGTATGGCCAGCTTATATCTATTGTACGATTTCCTTATTTTTACTTGTAATGGTGAGTTGAGGTCTGAATTTAAGCCCCTTGCTCAATTTCCCCATCAAACAGTCATTGTTGATGGGGGAGTTCCTCCTGCAACACTATTGTGTTCTGCTGGTGTAGAGCATGGGGAGACTTCCCCTGCTGGCAGAACACAAAGGTTATTGTCACTGGCTATAGCTGGCAGAACTAATCATTTGGGAAAAACCCACAGGCTGGTTGTACACAAGTCAATCGATAGATAGACTTAAGTACAAGTTCCCTTGCATGGATTGAAATTTGGCCAGCCCCTGCTGAACCATCCAAATTTCGATCCATGTATGGGTGACTTTATTCTAAAGGCCAACATTAAGGAAAATTGGTGTATTCTGGTAACTATATGGGGGTTTTATCTGTAAAGATTTTTTTAGTATATAAAGTCCTTTTATATTTATCATGCCTTTAAGTATCTGTCACTACATTTACAAGCAGACCAAACTGTCTAGCAAAAGTGACAATTGCATGCATTGGAATGAACCATTTAATATAATATAGGAAAACAGTTTGCAGGGTCATTATGTTGAACAACATAGCAGTCCTTAGAGTCTGCCAAGTCCCTGCCAAGGGTGCCTACAACATACAGATTTTATTCAAATGGTTTAATCACTTTCCTAAAGAAAGGAAAAACCTGATGCTTAAACTAACTGTGTTAGCTGGAGTTTGGCTTTAAAGTGGTATTAAACACAAAAACAAACATTTACTGAATTGCAGCTTACCAATTCTTAGATATGATGGATGCATTCATTTTCTTTTTTAGGCTTTTTTTACTTTTATGTTCACCTGGTGATACAGTGAGCAAGTCTGTTTTTTTAAATGTACAGGGTGCTTACAATGGTCATCGTTTATTCATTTACAAGTGCATCTCATAAAATTAGAATATCATCAAAAAGTTCATTTATTTCAGTAATTCAATTAAAAATGTTAAACTCATATATTACCATGATCATTATTGTGGGCAGGTGCCATGTCCTGCTGGAAATTAAATCAGCATCTCCATAAAGCTGGTTAGCAGAGGGAAGCATGAAGTGCTCCAGAATTTCCAGGTAGAGGACTGCGCTGACTTTTTACTTTATAAAACACAGTAGGCCAACACCAGCAGATGACATGGCTCCCCAAATCATCACAGACTGTGAAAAATGTTGCATTTCATTTGGAAATCAATGTCCCAGAGTCTGGAGAAAGAGTGGAGAGGCACAGAATCCAAGTTGCATGAGGTCCAGCGTGAAGTTTCCACAGTCAGTAATGATTTGGGGAGCCATGTCATTTGCTGGTGTTGCTTCACTGTGTTTTATCCAAAGTCAGCATAGCCCTCTACCAGGATATTCTAGAGCACTTCATGCTTCCCTCTGCTGACCAGCTTTATGGAGATGCTAATTTCATGTTCTAGAAGGAACTGGTACCTTCCCACACTGCCAAAAGTACCAATACCTGGTTAAATGATCATGATATCACTGTGCTTGATTAGCCAGCAAACTCGTCTGACCTAAGCCCCATACAGAATCTGTAGGGTATTGTCAAGATGAAGATGAGAGACACCAGACCCAACAATGCAGACCAGCTGAAGGTGGCTATCAAAGCAACCTGAGCTTCCATAACACCTCAGCAGTGCCACAGGCTGATTGCCTCCTTGCCATGCCGCTTTGAAGCAGTAATTCATGCAAAAGGAGCCCGGACCAAGTATTGAGTACATACTATATATAATATAGGAGATTCACTTTTTGAATTGAATTTGAAATAAATTAACTTTTTGATGATATTCTAAATTTATGAGAAACACTGTATGTAAAACCTTTATCCCAAAAGGAAACAATAACAGTTTGCTGTAACTGCTTATAACGTATTAGCAGGAACTCAGCTTCAATTTGTTAGTCAAGTCCAACTAAACTTGCTAGTTTAACATTACCTTCTACCCAGACTGTCAATGCTTCTGCCCAGAGGTGTCTGCTTTACTACTTCATCCAGAATGCAAACACCCTAAGGCTGGAAGGATGGACCACCAAGTGAAATAAAGGGGGAAAAGCCAAAAAAAACCCAAAAAAACACACGCAGATACCGCATCTATTACTGGTAAGCTACAATATATTTCATTTTTTATTTTGTGTGTAATCTGCATGTTGCTTACTTAAAGCGGCACCATCAGCACAAAAATGAAAAAAGAACTATGTATATGTTGATATTAATAACACAGCAGGTATTTTTTTTATCCCAGTTCAAGTTATGTAACAGTTTTTACCTGCTGATCCTGTCAATAAATCAGGTGGCCTGGTTGTTCACCAAAAGCAGTTGATGTTGGGGTGGGATAAATTAAAAACACTGGTGGGGGTGCTAAAAATGGTCAGCTTTTATTCATATTGTTCAAAAAACAATACCAAACAAAAAAACATGTCTCTGTAACTGCTTAAAAAGTGTCAACTGGAGATATGCTTTATTTGTTTGTCTCATCAAATGTCTTTTTTTTAATTAGCCCATAGTTCTACTTCAACGTACTGTTTCTCTTATATATTTTCTGGGTTTTTTTTGTTCTCTGTGTTGTCCTTCTGTAGCCTTCAACAGACATCCTTCTTCTGCAAAATGGATCAGCATATATGCATTTTGCTTATTACATGTTGCTTTCTTGTTTTTCAGCCTTATATCTTATCTGTTACCTGTTCCACATATCTTTTTCACTCATTCCCCTGTACATCCCTGTTTTGTTACCCTTTTCCAGACATCTTCTCTGTTAACTCTTTCTAGAACATCTTCCATATTTTCCATCCTTCATGCTCTGGTTTTCATTCTTATTTCATCATTGTTCTCTGGCTTTTCTAGCACTGGAGATCTTTGCTGGCATCTCTATATACCATAATATTTACAGCTCGTATCTATTAAAACGTGACAATCTTATGTCCAATCTTTCAGAATTTCTGTTATAACACAGGATTGTGCAAAGAATTAAAGAGGTCTAAAAGCTGCTACTTAGCAGGCCCATAGCACTAGGGCTAGTAGGGACTTTGCCCTAACAGATGTTTTGTTGCTTAACACAACGTCCCTGCAAAGACCTTTGCCTCACTGAGAAATATATTACACTGAAATATGAAAATCCTAGTATACAGGGCCATTTTGGGGGAAATATCTTTATTTAATTTCTGACTATAAAGCAATAATAAAGTAGTAGTACAGACTCCCACAATTACACAACCTGTACACAGAACAACCAGGATGATACGGTCATAAGTTCCACAAAGGACATACAGCGTGCATAAAACGTTAAAGGTTTATATGTTTTAACCACTTCAGCCCCAAAAGGATTTCACAGAGCACTTTTTGCGATTCGGCACTGCGTCGCTTTAACTGACAATTGCGCGGTCATGTGACGTTGTACCCAAACAAAATTTGCGTCCTTTTTTTCCCACAAATAGAGCTTTCTTTTGGTTTTATTTGATCACCTCTGCGTCATTTCTGATCATTTTTTTCCATCGGTTTTGGCCGATTTATATTCTTCCTCATATAAAAAATCACATTCGGCGTTTATTGATTGGTTTGCACAAAAGTTGCCGCGTTTACGGACGATGAGAATTAATTTCTGGGGGTTTTATTTATTTTTATTTTTTTACTAGTAATGGCGGCGATCTGCGATTTTTAGCGTTACTGCGATATTGCAGCGGACATGTCGGACCATTTTGACACTTTTTTGGGACCATTGGCGTTTATACAGCGATCAGTGCTATAAAAATGCACTGATTACCGTGTAAATGCCATTGGCAGTGAAGGGGTTAACCTGCAGGGGGCGCTTTAAGGGTTAACTGTGTTCTCTGGGCGTGTTCTAACTGTGTGTGGGCTGCCCTGGCTGGGGAAAGGGATGATCACGGCTTCCATATAGAGGAAGCCTGTGATCATCACCCTTCCCCCTTCAACAGAACGGAGATCCGTGTTTACTTACACGGACCTCCGTTCTCTCTCTGTGGGGGTGCCATCGCGAGTAGCCGGCAGTGATCGAGTCTGCCGCACCCGCTCCCTGGACCCCCCCCGGACACAGCGTGCGTGCAAACGCACCTTCGGTGGCGCGCTCACAGCACTAGTATGACGACGGTTTGCGATAACGAGCCACTCTGTCGTCGTCAGACTGCAGCCGGCGGTCGGCAAGTGGTTAAAGTGAAAATCTACATCTATGTACAAACTGTTGGAAGGCAACATGGTTTAATATCATATTTCTGGAGTTTCACTGCCTGGTTGATACATCCATCTGGCATAAGTTGGAATGTACAAGTTGACCCAGCAGGGTCTTTGAAATAAGGAGTCATAAACGGGAATTCATCTCCTAGCAGGATGTGTTCGTAGCCCTCCTGATATGAGGTATAGAGGTGGAAAAGCACCAGATAAGATCTCCTGGAGAGGTGTGAATTAAAATGTCCTGAGTAACAGAGGATCAAAGACCAGCTGAGAAGACAAATCAAAGACACATTGAGAAGGATGACCCAGGTCAAATAGCAGTAATTCATAGACAAATGCTGCCCCTAGTGGTTGCTACACCATGCTTCCTAGAGGACGGGCAAAGAACAATATACTTCCTAGGGAACACCACAACATGCTTCCTGCAGGAAGGACAGAAAAAGAAGGACTGCCTCTTATTTGTCATTTGTCAGAATGCTGAGATAGACTGGCATTGAGAGTTTGTGTGGGTGGTGTCTGAGTGCAGTTTAAAAGTGGTTGCCAGAGAGAGAAACTGTCTCTTGCCCATTCAAGCCCAGCCAGGACAGCATTTTGAGGACGATCTTAAGTAAAGTATGATGTATGTTATATGCTCTGTAATATTTTCTTTTAGTGTTTTTATGTTAGCCTTTCTACTTTCTTTATAATAAATGAGCTCCTTGCTTGGTTAAGCAGTGTGTGTATTTTCATAGCTAACCTTGTTTTCATTGTTAATTTTATTGGATATTTTATAGCCTAGATTAATCACAGGAATAGACAAGTTAATATATAGGGGGAATCCACAACCATCCCATATTTATTTCACATACATACATACTTGTGTATGTTTTACAAATAAACATTTAATATATGATAAAGGATTCCCAGAGCAATATGGATTATCTAAATAGCCAGCAGTGTCTGGCTTTTCTGACCATGCTTCATTCAGTTCAATGTGTAAATTACAGTTAGACTGATTGATCTCTGTAAACAATAGGCTTGTAACATAAGACAGCCAAGCAGTCTCTGGAAGCCACATGAAAAGAAAATGGCTAACAAAATACTAAATGTAAATATGCAACATTTTACCTGATTAAAAATATTTTCTTTTTGTCCAATATTTTTTTTTCTAATTGTAGTCTGTATTCCTAGCCATATAAAAAAAAACAAAAAAAAAACAGAAAATATGTACGAAACCACTACATATTTAACACTAAACTTTAGACACTAATAAAAACTGTCATCTAACATAGCTGATGGCAATCACTAAACAGATACCATCATATACATTTTATGTTTCAGCAACTTAGCTCCCATGTTGCAATGCTACTGTTAGACTGTCAATAAAAAGGTTGCTCTAGGAGGCGTGACCGGAAGCCGACCTGAATGGAAGTGTGTGCGCCAAGCTCTCTCTCTCAGCCCATGCTTCTAAAGGGACTACAGGGGCATTAAACTCCACATTTATGGGCATATCCAGAGCCACGAGCTCAGCTAAGGCCTGAGGTTCATTGCAACCTCCACTGGGCTCATCCGGCAGCCTACGAGACTATTTCTCGCCTTCCGACATGCCGCAGTCCGGCCAACACACGATGGCGCCAGAGGCCTCCTTCTACCGCTCGCAGCGCGATCCCCCAGACAGATCTCCACACCGGACCCAGGGTTGAGCAGAGACTCGGCAGCTCTACACCATCAGACTCCAGAGGGAGGATTCTCACAGAACGGCACACCAGCGGTGAGTCCCAGCCATGTACAGGCCTTGTCGGCGGCCACACCGATTCAGACACTGGGGATGTCTCAGCTGCAAACCCCCCGCCCTTCGAGGCATTCCTGCAGACTCTTTCAGACCCGCATCCGTGGGGAGGGCTCACTCTCCCCCACACTCTCCGAAGACTCTGTGCCACCTGACAGCCTGCCGGGCCCCCACTCCTCGGTTACCATTACTTCACCAGCCGGACCTGCAGAGCACATGGCAGTACATCTAGCTGCGGTCCCCACACCGCCTTCCCCAAAAATTCAGAGGGCCCCCCGCTCCAGAAACCCAAGTGTTTCCACAGGTGCACAACAGCCACAGGCGACCACAAAAACATATGCTCAGGCAGTCTGCTCCCCGCTGCCCACACACACCCCAGGTGTCGGCCACTCACCTGGTCTCTTCCCTACACAGGCCCCAGCCTGGTTGGAGCCCTGGAACTCGCCTCAGATACAGGCACCCCACTATTCCATGCCGCTGCTGGAAGGTAGACAGCAATCCCCCTCTCCCTTCCATCAAGTGGCTCAGATGACAACGCTTGCTGTCCAGCATCAATTACCCCCCTCATGGCAGTCATATTTCCAGGCTATCCCTACCAAGGAGGACTTTAAGCAACTAATTGAGGATGTAAAGGCCGCATTGAAATTCAGGCCCTCCATTCGGGCCTCAAACACCTAGCAGACAGAGTGAAGATAGTGGAAGAGGAGATCCAAGAGACCAAACTGGCAGTTCACCATACTCAAACTCAGGGCTCAGACCACCGCCTTCTTCTAAGAGACATGCAGAGACATGTCAACGACCTGAACAACTGCGGGCGCAGAAATAATATAAGTGTGCCGGCCTGCCAGAACAGGAAGGCCCAGAAGATCTCCATCCTACTTTGGAGACCCTGTTTAATTCACCACTTGGAGATCCCCCAGACAAACCAATCGAAATGGACAGAGCTCACAGAGCACTGCGGCCCAAGGGCCCAGCCTCAAAACCACGGGATGTAATTTGCAGGGTCCATTCCTATCCTCTCAAAGAGGAAATTATGAAATAAGTCCACACTCATCGAAAGATTCTATTTGAAGGCGCCCAACTTCAACTTTTACCAGACCTCTCTTGGATAACCCTCCAGAAGCGGAGATTACTCCAGCCCCTACTACATACCTTACATTGTTCCACCTGCCCTCCTGGAGAGTAAGTCCATCCATTGCTCAGGTACTCTCACTGCTGCTCAGATACGTTTCCCACATATAATTGTGCTCCACTATGGTCAAAATGATGTCACTCAATGTAAATGGCTTGAATTCCAATAAAAAGAGGTTAGCCGTCTGGGAATTTAAGCAATCAAAGGCAGACATTATCATGGTCCAGGAGACACATTTTGACAGGCAAGGCTCCTTTGCGTTCGCATCCAATCTCTTCCCCCGCATCTATCAAGTCACCAACCCTCATAGAAAGGCAGGTGTGGCTATACTAATTAAACGAGACTCCCCATTCACATGCACTGAATCCATACTAGATACACTGGGCCACTACATAATCTTACGAGGCTCATGGCAGATGCAGGCAGTCACCATGTGTGTTGTATATGTTCCAAATGTCCGTCAGATCAGTTTTTTGAATAAAACCTTTTCCCGCCTCTTTCGCTCCAACCATCTACTTATAGGCGGGCATTTCAATCTTGTACACTCCCTTGTTTTTGATCGGCAGATACTAGAACCCCGTAATACCCAATCTCGAATCCTTAGGGAATCCCAACAATTCCGACAGCTCACCAGACGATTTGACCTATTTGAGGTTTGGCGGAACCTCCATCCTGGAGACTGACAATATACCTTTTTTTTCACCACCACATCAAACACACTCTTGCATTGACTATTTTTTTGTGAATAATTCTACGTTAAAAATAGTCAAGGATGCGAGCATTCTTCCAATATCCTGGTCAGACCATGCTTCTATCTAACGTTGTCACTGGGGACCCCAGATCGTAAACCCTGTCACTGGAAATTAAACAGCTTCCTACTGCAACACCTCCCATCTAAACCGGATGATTAATGAGGAAAAGGTGAACAGCTCCAGAACACCCGGCTCTCCCAGCAGTATCACAGTCCCAGAGGGTGCAGGTTCAAGATGCTTGATCAGATATGCAGAAAGAAACTCCGGACGACCGCACTCCTTTGCAATAATTTAATAAATCCAAATCCATGTGTACAGACAAGAGAAGAATTGCTAACGCGTTTCACGCCAACCTAGAGGCGTTTACTCATAGCTGGTGGAGCATGGTTATGCGTACATATATATGTGAAAAAATACTGTTGATCACTTCCCATGCTCCACCAATCACCATACAATCAATCAGCTGTTACTTGTTTAGTTATCATCAATTCCTTTCAGAGCTTTATAGCTTCCAGCAGAGTCGGCATGACATGGTGCAATATACAAGAGGAATCGCACGCGGAACACATGGAGAGAAAAAAAAAAAAGTCTCCATACATGGTGCAATATACAAAAGGAATCGCACGCGGAACACACGGAGAGAAAAAAAAAAAAAAAA
>BLSH010501328.1:35958-47540 GCA_018402905.1 Glandirana rugosa | reverse complement strand
CCCCCAAATAAAAAACAAGAAATAGACCCCCCCAAATAAAAAACAAGAAATAGACCCCCCAAATAAAAAACAAGAAATAGACACACCCCCCCAAAAAAATAAATAGACCCCCAGATAAAAAAAAAACAAAAAATAGACCCTCCAGATGAAAAACAAAAAATAGACTCCCCCCAAATAAAGAACAAGAAATAGACTCGCACCCCCAAAAAAAGAAATAGACCCCCCCCCCAAAAAAAACAAGAAATAAACCCCCAAATAAAGAAGAAATAGACTCGCACCCCCAAAATAGAAATGGACCCCCCCAACACACACAAAATAAATAAAAAATACTATGACTGCAGGGGTGGGGGCGGAGACAGAGACTTTCCTCCAATGAGAGTGCACGAACGTTCCTTCTATGCAAATTGCCAAAAAAAAAACCCAAATGTCATTGGTCTGCTCCCCGTGCTGATCGAATGTCTTTCATTTGAGTTAAAAGTGCCCTTTGGCCACTAGATGGGGCTAGGGGGATAAATCTTATGCTGCTTGGCACCATCTAGTGGGCAGATGTGGTATTTATAGTTTTAAATCAATGAACGACATTCAACCAGCACAGGAAGTAGCCTAATGACATTCGTTTTTTTGTTTTTTTGCCCGATTTGCATAGAAGGGATGTGCATGCGTTTTCTTTGTAATTTTTTTATATAAGTACACAACAGAGTGAAGTCCTATTTTAGGTATCCATGTGCAGTGAAATAATAAGTATTCCCTTTTCTGTAGGGGAAAGGCAGCTCTGGGATCGATGTGGAGTGCGATGGAATGACCAGCACCTCCAATGTCTCATTATTCCCCTTCACCGCCCCATTGTCACCAGCTCAGCATTTGGCCACTAGATGGTGCTGCGTACCATTGGATAACTTTCATTGGCGCCATCTGGCGGGCAAATGTGGAATTTTCTGTTTTTAAAGCAATGAAAAACATTCGACCAGCACGGGAAAAAGCCTCATAACATTCATTTTTTTTTTTTTTTTAACCTATTTGCATGCAGCGAATGTAAACGCACTTTCATTGTGAGATTTCCTATGCAAATCCTTTTATAAATTTGTCAGTTTTGCAGAGCGAAGTTCCCCTTTAAGGATCCATGTGCAGTAAAAGAATCATTCCCTTCCACTCCCAGCCAGCAGATGGTGCTACGTATCATAGGGCAGGGGAAGGCAACCTCGGCCCTCCAGCTGTGATGAAACTACAAGTCCCATGAGACATTGCAAGACCCTGACCATCAAAGGCATGACTCCTAGAGGCAGAGGCATGATGGGATTTGTAGTTTCACCACAGCTGGAATGCCGAGGTTGCCTACCCCTGTCACAGGTCAACGCGTGTGATTCTTAGCGCCATCTAGTGGGCAAATGTGGTATTTTCCCCCCATTTTAAAGCAATGAAAAACATTCGACCAGCGCAAGAAATAGCCTAATAACATTCGTTTTTTTTTTTTGCCCTGTTTGCATAGAAGGAATCGACACGCATTTTCATTGGGAGATTTGCTATGCAAATTATTTTATAAAGCTCCACTTTTAAGCATCCATGGGCAGTAAAAGAAATATTGCCCTCCATCTCGGGCTGGAACATTTTTGATAGCGATGGCATTACCCTGATTAATCACAAGCACTTCCAATGTCTCATTATTCCCCTTCACCGCCCCATTTGCCATTAGCTGTGCATTCGGCCACTAGATGGTGCTGCGTATGAAGGGATAACTCCTTTGGTTTATTGGCGCCATCTAGTGAGCAAATGGGGAATTGTTCCATTTTTTTTTTTTTTAATGCAATGAAAAACATTCGACCAGCACAGGAAATAGCCTTATAACATTCCTTTTTTTTTTTTTTGCCCTATACACATAAAACAAATGTTCTTTTAAAAATACACTCCTTTAAGTCAATTTGTAGAGTGAAGTTCCACTTTTAAGCATCCACGGGCAGTAAAAGAGATATCCCTTTCTATCTCAGGCCGGAACATTGATTTTGATGACGGCACTCTGATTTAAGAAAAACAGGCACTTCCAATGTCTCATTATTCCCCTTTGTCACCAGCTGTGCCTAGTTCTGCATTTGGCCACTAGATGGTGCTAAGCATCATAGGATAGTGCCCATGATTCTTAGCGCCATCTAGGGGGCAAATGGGGAATTTTCCGTTTTTAAAACAATAAAAAAAAACATTCAACCAGCATAGGAAATAGCCTAATTACATTCGTTTTTTCACTGCCCCAAATTATTATCTCAGGCTGGAACATTGATTTTGATGACGGCACTCTGATTAAGGAAAACAGGCACTTCCAATGTCTCATTATTCCCCTTTGTCACCAGCTGTGCCTAGTTTCAGTTTTTTTAAAACCCAAAAAAAACATTCAACCAGCATAGGAAATAGCCTAACTGCATTCGTTTTTTTGACCCAATTTATTTTATACATTACACTCCTTTAAGTCACTTTGCAGAATGAAGTTCCACTTTAAACATCCTTGTGCAGTAAAAGAAACCTTCCCTTTTCTATAGGGAAAAGGCAGCTACCTGAACCAATCTCAGGCTGGAACATTGATTTTGATGACGGTACTCTGATTAAGGAAAACAGGCACTTCCAGTGTCTTCACCAGCTGTGCTTAGTTCTGCATTTGGCCACTAGATGGTGCTAAGCATCATAGTATAATGTCTTTGATTCTTATCGCCATCTAGGGGGCAAATGTGGAATTTTCAGTTTTTAAAACAATAAAAAAACATTCAACCAGCATAGGAAATAGCTGAATTACATTCGTTTTTTTGACTGCCCCAAATTATCTCAGGCTGGAACATTGATTTTGATGACGGTACTCTGATTAAGGAAAACAGGCACTTCCAATGTCTCATTATTCCCCTTTGTCACCAGCTGTGCCTAGTTCTGCGTTTGGCCACTAGATGGTGCTAAGCATCATAGGATAGTGCCTATGATGCTTAGCGCCATCCAGGGGGCAAATGTGGAATTTTCCATTTTTAAAACAATAAAAAAACATTCAACCAGCATAGGAAATGGCCTAATTACATTCGTGTTTTTGACACAAATTATTTTATACATTACACTCCTTTAAGTCAATTTGCAGAATGAAGTTCCACTTTAAAAACCCATGTGCAGTAAAAGAAACCTTCCCTTTTCTATAGGGAAAAGGCAGCTACCTGAACCTCAGGCTGGAACATTATTGATTATGATGGCGGTACTCTGATTAATGACAAGCACTTCCAATCTCTCATTATTTCCCTTCGCCATCCCATTATCACCAGCTGTGCATTTGGCCAATAGAGGGTGCTAAGTATTATGCGATGACCCCCTATGATTTTTAGCACCGTCTAGTGGGCAACTGTGGAATTTTCAGTTTTAAAGCATTGGAAAACGTTTGACCAGCACAGGAAATAGACTGATAACATTCGTTTTTTGCATATAAGGAATGTACACGCACTTTCATTGGGAGATTTGCTATGCATCTTATTTTATAAATGCACCCCTTTTTTAAGTCAATTTGCAGAGTGAAGTTCCATGGGCGGTAAATGAAATATTGCCTTCGATCTCAGGCTGGAACATTTTTGATTGCGTTGGCGTTACTCTGATGACAAGCACTTCCAATATCTCATTATTCTCCTTCACCGCCCCATTGTCACCCACTGTGCATTTGGCCACTAGATGGTGCTGGGTATTGTAGGATCGTTTCTTAGCGCCATCTAGTGGGCAAATGTGGAATTTTCCATTTTAAATCCATGGAGTTCATGGATTTAAACTGGAAAATTCCACATTTGCCCACTAGATGGTGCTAAGAAACGATCCTATCATACCCAGCACCATCTAGTGGCCAAATGCACAGCGGGTGACAATGGGGCGGCACAGGAAGTGGCCTCATAACATTCGTTTTTTGCTTTTTTTTTTGCCCTATTCCCATAGAACAAATCTAGATGCACTTACATTGGGGGATTTGCTATGCAAATTATGTTTTAAAAATAAACGTTGAGTCAATTTGCAGAGTGGGGGTTCTGCTTCAAGCATCCATGTGCAGTAAAAGTAATATTCCCTATGATCTCAGGCTGGGATATTATTGATTGTGATGGCGTTACTCTAATTAACGATGAGCACATTCAATGTCATCATTGTTCCTCTTCATTGTCCTAGATGTGCATTTGACCACTAGATGGTGCTAAGTATCATAGGATAATTTCTTTGGTTCTTAGTGCCACCTAGTGGGCAAATGTGGCATTTTTCCATTTTAAATCAACGAAAAACTTTCGAACAGCACAAGAAACGGCCTAAAAACATTCGTTTTTTTGGGTTTTTACGCTATACACACGCACTTTCACTGGGAGATTTGCTATACAAATTATTCTATAAATTTGAGTCAATTTGCAGAATGGAGTTCCACTATAGGTATCCATGTGCAGTAAAAGAAACATTCCCTTTTCTATAGGGGAAAGGCAGCTACCTGATCTGATCTCAGGCTGGGACATTGATTGCCATGGTGTTACTCTGATTTAATGACAAGCACTTCCGGTGTCTCATTATGCCCCTTTACCGCCCCATTGTGCCCAGCTGTGCATTTGTCCACTAGATGGTGCTAAGTGTCATAGGATAATGCATATGACTCTTAGCACCATCTAGTGGGCAAATGTGGTATTTACAGTTTTAAATCCATGAAAAACATTTAACCAGCACAAGAAATAGCCTTGTGTGTGTTTTTTTTTTTTGCCCTATGCACATGAATGGCGTTACTCTGATTAACGACCAGCACTTCCGGTGTCTCATTATGCCCCTTCACTGCCCCATTATGCCCAGCTGTGCATTTGTCCACTAGATGGTGCTAAGTGTCATAGGATAATGCATATGACTCTTAGCACCATCTAGTGGGCAAATGTGGTATTTACAGTTTAAATCCATGAAAAACATTTAACAAGCACAAGAAATAGCCTTGTGTGTTTTCTATTTTTGCCCTATGCACATGAATGGCATAACTCTGATTAATGACAAGCACTTCCGGTGTCTCATTATGCCCCTTCACCGCCCCGTTGTGCCCAGCTGTGCATTTGTCCAATAGATGGTGCTAAGTGTCATAGGATAATGCATATGACTCTTAGCACCATCTAGTGGGCAAATGTGGTATTTACAGTTTTAAATCCATGAAAAACATTTAACCAGCACAAGAAAAATAGCATTGTGTGCTTTTTTTGTTGCCCTATGCACATGAATCGCATAACTCTGATTTAATGACAAGCACTTCCGGTGTCTCATTATGCCCCTTCACCGCCCCATTGTCACCAGCTGTGCCCAGCCAGGTTGGTGATATCAGGACCTCCTAGAGGAAACAATGTATCTCTCTTATTCCCAGCAATAAATCCTCTTTCTTCATCCCACATGTACTCTGTCTAGGCCCCCCCCAGGGTTTTTGGTTGCCATGGGCACAACAGATCATTTTATGTGATCGGTTTTGCAACGTCCTCCAGCGTTGGGTTCGGTGACAAAGAATATATCAATATTTAACGCCCCGCCATTTCTCTGGAAGTGCGATCTCCTGGAAAACCGTTACTATGGCAACTGGCGTGAAGAAAGTCTGCAAACCAAACACTTGTGAGAGGCTGAGAAGAGCAGCATTAGATTTAAAGGGATCCTGTGCTGGGAAAAATATAAAAGCTGCCATTGCTGGGCTCTCCTTTGGGAAAATGCTAGCTGTCTGGCTGCTTCTTCGGAAGCTTCAGCAATGTTTTCAGTCACAGAGCCGGAATAAGTAGGCCGATCGAGAGTTCTGACTTTCTTTTGACTTCACTTGCTGCTTGCTTGTTCCAGGTTAGGGCCACAGACAGCCAAGCCTCTAGCCTGTTCACAAGGTCAGCCACGGCAAGTTGTCTCTTTATCTTTTTTTTTTTTTTAAATATGTGGCCCTTTATCTACTTCTTTTTCCCTGGGTCAATGTGAAGGGAACTTTTACTTTGCCCACATGGGTTCACTTTAACTGAAATCTGGAAGCTGTTCCCAAAAGCAAGTCAGGCAAGGACTGCAGCTGATCTCCATTGTTGACCTACCATGCCTTGTTGTGCTCTGTCTCTGTGCGGAGGCTGCCATCTTGGTAGAGGCAGGGCTGTGCTTCCTTGTATCTGGGCTGCCCCCTCATAACCGGTGATTTGATGGCTGCTGGGGTAAATGATAGTGATGGAGGAGTTACAGATCCACAGAATGAATGTGCAGAGGCAGGGAGATCCTTGCACTGCAGGTCCTCAGGTACAGCTTCCCCTCCAGCAAGGAGAACCACTGCAGGTCCTCAGGTACAGCTTGCCCTCCAGCAAGGAGAAACATTGCAAGTCCTCAGGTACAGCTTCCTTTCCAGCAAGGAGAACCACTGCAGGTCCTCAGGCACAGCTTCCCCTCCAGCAAGGAGAACCACTGCAAGTCCTCAGGTACAGCTTCCCCTCCAACAAGGAGAAACGTTGCAAGTCCTCTGGTACAGCTTCCTCTCCAGCAAGGAGAACAGAGCAGCACAGTAGTAAGATTGGCCACCAGTATTGGTTGTGGTCTCCCTGCAACTGATAATTTCCTTCTTGCTGATCTTCAATATCTTGTTCTGCACTGTCTTTGTGTGAAGGTGGCCATCTTGGAAGAGGAGCAGGGCTTTTCTTCCTTGTGTCAGAGCTGCCCCCTTCATGACTGGTAATCTGATGACTGGTGGGGAAAAGATAGAGTTGGAGGATTACAGATCCATATAATGAATGTGCAGAGGCAGGGAGATCCTTGCGCTGTAGGTCCTCAGGTACAGCTTCCTCTCCAGTAAGGAAAACAATGAGCAGCACAGTAGTAGGACTGGCCACTGGTATAGCTTGTGATCTCCCTTCAACTGATACTTTCCCTGTAACTGACCCACAATGCCTTGTTCTGCACTGTGTCTCTACATGGAGGTGGCCATCTTGGTAAAGGAGCAGGATTTTGCTTCCACGTGACAGAGCTGCCCACCTCATGACTGGTGATCAGATGACTGGTGGGGTAATGTTAAAGCAGGAAGGGTGAAGAATGGAGGGCTGCCAACTGGATGAAGCAGGGAGATCCTTGCACTGCAGGACCTCAGATACAGCTTCCACTCCAGCCAGGAGATCATTGAGCTGCACAGTAGTAGGACTGGCCATCAGTATAGCTTGTGGTCTCCCTACAACCGAGCCTTTCCCTGATATTGACCCACAGTGCCTTGTTCTGCACCATGTCTCTACACAGAGGCAGCCATCTTGGTAGAGGAGCATGGCTTTGCTTCCTCATTTTAGAACTGTCCCCCTGATGACTGGAGGGGTAATGTTGAACCAGGAGAGGGAGCGGTAGAAGAAGCACAGATCCACAGAATGGAGGAAGCAGAAGCAGGGAGATCCATGCACTGCTGGTATGGCTTCCCCTCCAGCAAGGAGAACAGTGAGCAGCACAGTAGTAGGATATAGCCACCAGTAATGCTTGTGGTCTCCTTATTACTGATTCTTTCCCTGTTACTGACCTACAATGCCTTGTTCTGCACTGGGTCTCTGTGTGGAGGTGGCAGGGCTTTGCTTCCTAATGTCAGAGTTGCCCCCCTGATGACTACTTGTCTGATGACTGGTTGGGTACTGTTAAAGCAGGAAAGGTAAAGAATGGAGAGCTACCAAATGCATGAAGCAGGGAGATGTTTACACTGCAGGTTCTTAGGTACAGCTTCCTCTCCAGCAAAGAGAGAATCATGAGCAGCTCAGTAGTAGGGCTTAGCCACCAGTACTGATTTTTGTCTCCCTATTACTGGTCCTTTCCCTGTTACTGACCTACAATGCCTTGTTCTGCACTGGATCACTGTGGAAGTTGCCACCTTGGTAGAGGAGCAGGGCTTTGCTTCCTCATGTCAGAGCTGCCCCCCTCCCCAATGACTGGTGTGGTAATGGAAGATGTAGTGTAGCAAAGACCCACACAATTAAACAGGGAGATCCTTGCACTGCAGGTCCCTGGGTACAGCTTCCTTTCCACCAAGAACAGTGAGCAGAACAGTAGTGGGACTGGCCACCAGTATTTCTTGTGATTTCCCTGCAACTGATCCTTTTCCTGTTACTAACCCACCATGGCCATCTTGATAGAGGACCAGGGTTTTGCTTCCTCATGTCAGACCTGCCCCTCTGATGACTGGTAGCTGGATGATTGGAGGGGTGATGGCGAACCAGGAGAGGTGAAGGAAGCACCGATCCACAGAATGGATGAATCAGAAGCAGGGAGATCCTTGCACTGCAGGTCCTCAGGTACAGCTTCCTGTCCAGCAAGGAGAACAGCGAGCAAAACAGTAGTAGGACGTTGCCACCAGTACTGCTTGTGGTCTCCCTATTATTGGTCTTTTCCCTGTTGTTGACCTACAATGCCTTGTTCTGCATTGGGTTTCTGTGTGGAGGTGGCCACCTTGGTTAAGGAGCAGGGATTTTCTTCCTCATATCAGAACTGTCCTTCCTGGTGATTGGTAGGGTCATGACAGAGGTTTTTTTTTTTTTGGGGGCGGAGCAAAGGCCAACAGAATGAATAACACACAAGCAAGGAGATCCTTGCACGGCGGGTCCTTGAGTACAGCTTCCTCTCCAGCAAGGAGAACAACATCAATTCTTGTGCAGTCAGAGACAGCAATGCTTCTAAACATTTCCTACAACACAGCAACCCTTCACTTTTTGGAGATAAGATCTAGGGTTCATTAAAGCTTCTGGTTCAAGGGCGGTCATCCCAGTCCTGGCATCGCTACCAGGGGAGCCATTAACCCAGAGCAAGGATGTAGCCAGTTAAGTCTTAAGCGTCCTACCTCCCAAACTGCACACTCTTCCATTGACTTGTTGGGCAGTAAAGCCTGGGTGACTGAGGTCCCTGAAGCATGCAATAAGTCTGCAATGGCAGCCGCCATATTATTTTCTTCAAAGGGCCGAACATTAGCCAGCAGGTGCACTTTAAGTAATAATCTGTATTCTGTTTTGGAATCACAAGTTTTCCTTCTCTTTTGGATTTAGGATTTCCTGCGTGCAGCTATTGGCGGTGGTCTCTTCATCATCCTCTGCTTAGTATGTCTAATCCGCGGCAGTGATGGGGCTGGAATAGCCGGATCGGTGAGTAGACGACTACTGGGGGTGAAGGGAATTGCAGTGGTCATCTTATTGGGGTGTGTTTGATGATGCCGGCATTATTATTTTATTTATAGAAATTTTGCTAATCTATTGGTCCAGTAAGTTTTTTATTCTGTGCAAAAATTGTCCAGTACTTTTGTAATGGGTCAAAATTGAATATTCTTCTTCTATGTCCTCTACGTGATGACGTATATTCATTCATAACAAAAAACAGGAAAGTAGCATTATGACCACTAGATGGCACAGATGATCATAGTGAATAAGTAGTGTAATGGCCACTAGATGGAGCTGAAGATCATAGTAAATAATTATGACCCTAAACTCCGTCTAGTGGCTGTATTTTCCAGAACCACTAAGGTCCTTGCAAAGTGGTTCTGGAAAATACCTCATTCTGGCCACTAGACGGAGCTGACTGTCATACTTTATTTTATTATGAGCCTCAGCTCCATATAGTGGCCATAGTGCAGTAGTTTTCTGACGTATTTAATGTCATGAAAGCTGCATTACATGTTAAAGCTTCTGAGAGATTTTACTGATTTGGTTTACATCTACTTCAATTTTGTCTAAAGGTCGAACGTTATTCATTAAAAAAAATAAAAAATAAAGTGGTTCTGGAAAATACCTAATTTTGCCCACTAGACGGAGCTGAGGGTCATTAATAATTTACTATGATCCTCAGCTCCATCTAGTGGCCATAATGCAGTATTTTCCTGACGTGTTTTTTTTTTTTTTTTTTTTATTTTTTTTTTTTATGCATTAAACCTATAGAGGACATAGGAGAACAATCAATTTTGTACCATTTGAACAGAACAAATGCACTTGAAAAATAGCTTATATGGGGTGTCACGGAGGTGGACTATGTTCCATTACTCTGCATACGTGCTGCATCTGTTTGCGCTGGGAGCACATGTGCGCCCCTAATAAAGACAGAGCGCTGTCAAGTAAGGGTGGCTCCCTATCACATAATTCTTGTGACAGCCATTTACATTCGCTGCTGTTATTAAATATGGGAAGAGAAGTCATCTCAGGAACCCAGACTGAACTGTAACAACCCAGGGAGGTGTAGAGAGAAGCCACCTGCAGCATATAGAGCTACAACACCACTAGAGCCAGGTGGGAATATTCCAAGGTGACGTCAGATGCCGGGGCTACGCGTTTCAAGGTGGTAACGCCTCTTTGTCAAGCCTGCCCACACCAGTAGTGCCATACATCCAATCGGACAGGGTCCCCACTCTGCATATATGCTGCATCTGTTTGTTCTGGGAGCACTCTCAGATGTGCACCCCTATTACACACAGAGAGCTGTCAAGTAAGGGTGACTCCCGGTCACATGATCCCTGTAATGGCCATTCACAGGGCTGCTGTTAGAAACTAGGAGAAGAGAAGTCCTCTCAGGAGCCCAAGCCAAACTGTGGCAACTCAGGGAGGTGTAGAGAGAAGCCACCTGCAGCATATAGAGCTACAACCCCACTAGAGCCAGATGGGAATATTCCAGGGAAACCTCAGATGTCGGGGCTACGCGTTTCAAGGTGGTAATGCCTCTTTGTCAAGCCTGCCCACACCAGTAGTACCATACAGTGCCTTGCGAAAGTATTCGGCCCCCTTGAACTTTGCGACCTTTTGCCACATTTCAGGCTTCAAACATAAAGATATAAAACTGTAATTTTTTGGGAAGAATCAACAACAAGTGGAACACAATCATGAAGTGGAACGAAATTATTTATTGGATATTTCAAACTTTTTTAACAAATAAAAAACTGAAAAATTGGGCGTGCAAAATTATTCAGCCCCTTTACTTTCAGTGCAGCAAACTCTCTCCAGAAGTTCAGTGAGGATCTCTGAATGATCCAATGTTGACCTCAATGACTAATGATGATAACTAGAATCCACCTGTGTGTAATCAAGTCTCCGTATAAATGCACCTGCACTGTGATAGTCTCAGAGGTCCGTTTAAAGCGCAGAGAGCATCATGAAGAACAAGGAACACACCAGGCAGGTCCGAGATACTGTTGTGGAGAAGTTTAAAGGCGGATTTGGATACAAAAAGAATTCCCAAGCTTTAAACATCCCAAGGAGCACTGTGCAAGCGATAATATTGAAATGGAAGGAGTATCAGACCACTGCAAATCTACCAAGACCTGGCCGTCCCTCTAAACTTTCAGCTCATACAAGGATGAGGAAGGTAAAGTTATAATAGCGAACGTGTCACGAGGAACCCTACAAATTTCGAACCCTTAAGAAAAACATAGGTTTAGGCGGAAATTTGAAGAGGTGTTGTCATAGAGCCTGGACGGACCACACAAGGAACAAGAAGTACTACGAGAGACGCGAAATTTGCCTGGAGACTCTGATAGTGTCACGTCCACGTAAATATGCCTCTGAACTAATGTGTGTCCACCTAAGATCAATAGTAGTAATCAGTAACTCCAGTTGTAACCTAGTAAGTCTCTAGGAGTGACT
>BLSH010501328.1:0-12429 GCA_018402905.1 Glandirana rugosa | reverse complement strand
GAGGTGACCGAAGGTAAGTCACAGGAGGTGGGGGGAGACGGTTAGGGAGGGGGGTGGAGGACACTGAATGGAAGCCAGTGGAGGGATTGGCAGAAACGGGTGGAGGACTCTGAATGGAAGCCAGTGGAGGGATTGGCAGAAACAGGTGGAGGACGCTGAATGGAAGCCAGTGCAGGGATTGGCAGAAATGGGTGGAGGACTCTGAATGGAAGCCAGTGGAGGGATTGGCAGAAACAGGTGGAGGACACTGAATGGAAGCCAGTGGAGAGATTGGCAGAAACAGGTGGAGAACACTGAATGGAAGCCAGTGGAGGGATTGTCAGGGGAGGTGGAGGACACTGAATGTAAGCCAGTGGAGGGATTGGTAGGGGAGGTAGAGGACACTGAATGGAAGCCAGTGGAGAGATTGGCAGGGGAGGTGGAGGACACTGAATGGAAGCCAGTGGAGGGATTGGCAGAGGGGGGCGGAGGACACTGGACGGAAGCCAGTGGAGGGATTGGCAGAAAGGGGTATAGGACACTGAATGGAAGCCAGTGGAGGGATTGGCAGGGGGGTGGAGGACTCTGAATGGAAGCCAGTGGAGGGATTGGCAGAAACAGGTGGAGGACACTGAATGGAAGTCAGTGGAGGGATTGGCAGGGGGGTGGAGGACGCTGAATGGAAGCCAGTGGAGGGATTGGCAGAAACGGGTGGAGGACTCTGAATGGAAGCCAGTGGAGGGATTGGCAGAAACAGGTGGAGGACACTGAATGGAAGCCAGTGGAGGGATTGGCAGGGGAGGTGGAGGACACTGAATGGAAGCCAGTGGAGGGATTGGCAGGGGAGGTGGAGGACACTGAATGGAAACAGTGGAGGGATTGGCAGAGGGGGGCGGAGGACACTGGATGGAAGCCAGTGGAGGGATTGGCAGAGGGGGGCGGAGGACACTGGATGGAAGCCAGTGGAGGGATTGGCAGACAGGGGTGGAGGACACTGAATGGAAGCCATTGGAGGGATTGGCAGAAACGGGTGGAGGACTCTGAATGGAAGCCAGTGGAGGGATTGGCAGAGAGGAGTGGAGGACACTGAACGGTTGGTAAGGTGGATGAGTCTGGCAGCGGCATTCATGATGGACTGAAGAGGGGATACCTTATGGAGAGGATGGCCTATAAGGAAGGAGTTACAATAGAAGTCCCGGGGGGTGGGGGGTGGTGGAGAAAAAATTATGAGCTCAGTTCTAAAAAGTTTGAGTTTGAGGAAGTGGATTGACATCCATGCTGATATGTTGGTTAGTAATGCGAGAGGAGACGGAAAGGGTGAGGTGAGGAGTAGAGAGGTTTGTGTGTCAGCATAGAGGGTGGTACTGGAAGCCATCAGAGTTTATCAATGGACCAAGGGAGGAGGTGTTAATGTTCGTTTTGAAATAAAAAAATGTAATTAAAATCTGAATTAAAAAAAAAAGTAAATGGTGAAGAGGGGTCAGAGGACAGGACCTTGGGTTCCCCTATAGAAAAAGGAAGTGGAGAGGAGGAACAGAGTTATAGGTCACACTGAAGGAACGCTGTGATAGGTGGGAGGAGAACCAGGAGGGAGCAGAGTCTTGAAGGCCAAGAATAGAGTTTTTTGAGGAGGAGGAGATGGTCAGCAGTATCAAAGGCTGCAGAGAGGTCGAGTAGTAGGAGTATGGAGTAGCGGGAGTATGGAGTAGCGGGAGTATGGGGTAGCGGGAGTATGGAGTAGCGGGAGTATGGGGTAGCGGGAGTATGGGGTAGCGGGAGTATGGGGTAGCGGGAGTATGGAGTAGCGGGAGTATGGGGTAGCGGGAGTATGGGGTAGCGGGAGTATGGGGTAGCGGGAGTATGGGGTAGCGGGAGTATGGAGTAGCGGGAGTGTGGGGTAGCGGGAGTGTGGGGTAGCAAGAGTGTGGGGTAGCAAGAGTGTGGGGTAGCAAGAGTGTGGGGTAGCAAGAGTGTGGGGTAGCAAGAGTGTGGGGTAGCGGGAGTGTGGGGTAGCGGGAGTGTGGGGTAGCGGGAGTGTGGGGTAGTAGCCATTGGTTTTAGCAGTAGGAGGGCATTAGTGAGTAGCAATAGGGCAGTTTCAGTGAAGTGTTGTAAGTGAAAGTCGGACTGTAGGGGGTCCAGAAGGTTGTCACTGAGGTAGGAGCCAAGACGGTTGTAGACTAAGCGTTCTAAAAGTTTTCATGCAAACGGGAGCAAGGAGATGGGTTTTAAGTTGTCCAGGCTGGTGGGGTCCGATGAAGGTTTTCTAAGTATGGGGGTATCAGGGCATGTTTTAGAGGGGGGGGTGGTGCCAGTAGAGGGGGAGAGATTGAAGATGTGGGTGAGGGACCATAAGATAGAGGAAGAGGTTTTGAAGGAACGGGATGCAGGGGACAGGTGGTAAGGTGGGCTTCAGAGATAACTTTAGCGACCTCGGTAGTAGCAAGGTCAAAAGAGGAAAGTGCTGAGAGTGGACAGTGTGCAGGGTATGTAAGTGGTATAGATGTCTGTGCAGTGGAGATGCCCCCACAAATTGCATCAACCTTGTTTTGAAGTGATTGGCAATCTCGTGAGCAGTGGGCGAGGTGCTGGGTGGAGATGGTGGTGGAGAAAGTAGAGAGTTAAAAAGTAGAGAAGAGACGACGAGCACAGAGTATTACTATAATGTTATTAAAAATGAGCTTGTGTGATTGGCTCCCTGATTTTCCCAGAGGTCTGTACTAAGATATGAGTCAGATTTTAGGCATCCCCTGCTACAGGAATTTTAGTTTTTGGTTAGATCCTCCCCATAGGGGTAAATACTTCTAAAGGGATGCTGACACTGCAGCTTTCTCATCAGAACACTGAGACTGCACCAGGAGATTATAATGAACCAGACCCCCCCCATTCACATACCTCAGACCCCTCCCATTCACATACCTCAGACCCCTCCCATTCACTTACCTCAGACCCCCCCCATTCACTTACCTCAGACACCTCCCATTCACATACCTCAGACCCCTCCCATTCACATACCTAAGACCCCTCCCATTCACATACCTCAGACCCCTCCCATTCACTTACCTCAGACCCCTCCCATTCACTTACCTCAGACCCCTCCCATTCACTTACCTCAGACCCCTCCCATTCACATACCTCAGACCCCTCCCATTCACATACCTCAGACCCCTCCCATTCACATACCTCAGACCCCTCCCATTCAGAATCAGTCTGCCCAGGGGAAACAAGCAGCTATTTCTTTAGAGCAGCAAAAGGTAGAAATCTGCTACAAAGTTTGTTCCAGTCCCTGCAATGTCCATTGATTGATCGGACTCTTTATAGTAAAGCTTCCACTTTGCTTGGAGAAAGAGAAAGTAAGGTGAAAGTTTGTCTCTGACCCATTTATTTGTAGGAGGTGCCGGCGGTACGTCACAGAAAATGTGAATGGAAAAGAAATTGTGGTAAAAAAACAGCAAACGCGATCACAGAAGATCGACTTTCTACAGGAAATGGTTCTTATAACTGCGATAACCACGCGCTACAGATACTGAGTAATGGTTCTGGGTGTTACAAAGGTAGGAAACCTGTTCTGTGTTATTAGTGGGGTACCCCAAGATTCAGTGTTATTAGTGAGATACCCCAAGATTCATTGTTATTAGTGGGGTACCCCAAGATTCAGTGTTATTAGTGAGATACCCCAAGATCAGTGTTATTAGTGAGATACCCCAAGATTCATTGTTATTAGTGGGGTACCCCAAGATTCAGTGTTATTAGTGGGGTACCCTAAGATCAGTGTTATTAGTGAGATACCCCAAAATCAGTGTTATTAGTGAGATACCCCAAGATTCATTGTTATTAGTGGGGTACCCCAAGATTCAGTGTTATTAGTGGGGTACCCTAAGGTTCAGTGTTAGTGAGATACCCCAAGATTCAGTGTTATTAGTGGTGTACCCCAAGGTTCAGTGTTATTAGTGAGATACCCCAAGATCAGTGTTATTAGTGAGATACCCCAAGATCAGTGTTATTAGTGGGGTACCCCAAGATTCATTGTTATTAGTGGGGTACCCTAAGGTTCAGTGTTAGTGAGATACCCCAAGATTCAGTATTAGTGAGATACCCCAAGATCAGTGTTATTAGTGAGATACCCCAAGATTCAGTGTTATTAGTGAGATACCCCAAGATTCAGTGTTATTAGTGAGATACCCCAAGATTCAGTGTTATTAGTGAGATACCCCAAGATCAGTATTATTAGTGAGATACCCCAAGATTCAGTGTTATTAGTGAGATACCCCAAGATTCAATGTTATTAGTGAGATACCCCAAGATCAGTGTTATTAGTGAGATAACCCAAGATTCATTGTTATTAGTGGGGTACCCCAAGATTCAGTGTTATTAGTGGGGTACCCCAAGATTCAGTGTTATTAGTGGGGTACCCTAAGGTTCAGTGTTAGTGAGATACCCCAAGATTCAGTGTTATTAGTGGGATACCCCAAGATTCAGTGTTATTAGTCAGATACCCAAAGATTCAGTGTTGTTAGTGAGATACCCCAAGATCAGTGTTATTAGTGAGATACCCCAAGATTCATTGTTATTAGTGCGGTACCCCAAGATTCAGTGTTATTAGTGGGGTACCCTAAGGTTCAGTGTTAGTGAGATACCCCAAGATTCAGTATTATTAGTGAGATACCCCAAGATCAGTGTTATTAGTGGGATACCCCAAGATTCAGTGTTATTAGTGGGGTACCCTAAGGTTCAGTGTTAGTGAGATACCCCAAGATTCAGTGTTATTAGTGAGATACCCCAAGATCAGTGTTATTAGTAAGATACCCCAAGATCAGTGTTATTAGTAAGATACCCCAAGATTCAGTGTTATTAGTGAGATACCCCAAGATTCAGTGTTATTAGTGAGATAACCCAAGATCAGTGTTGTTAGTGAGATACCCCAAGATTCAATGTTATTAGTGAGATACCCCAAGATTCATTGTTATTAGTGGGGTACCCCAAGATTCAGTGTTATTAGTGGGGTACCCTAAGGTTCAGTGTTAGTGAGATACCCCAAGATTCAGTATTATTAGTGAGATACCCCAAGATCAGTGTTATTAGTGAGATACCCAAATATTCAGTGTTATTAGTGAGATACCCCAAGGTTCAGTGATATCAGTGGTGTACCCCAAGGTTCAGTGTTGTTAGTGGTGTACCCCACAGATCAATGTTCTTAGTGGTGTACCCCAAGGTTCAGTGTTATTAGTGTTGTACTCCAAGGTTCATTGTTATTAGTGGTGTACCCCAAGGATCAGTGTTATTAGTGGGGTACCCCAAGATTCAGCATTATTAATGGGATACCCCAAGATTCAGTGTTATTAGTGGGATACCCCAAGATTCAGTGTTATTAATGGGATACCCCAAGATTCAGTGTTATTAGTGAGATACCCCAAGATTCAGTGTTATTAGTGAGATACCCTAAGGTTCAGTGTTATTAGTGAGATACCCCAAGATTCAGTGTTATTAGTGAGATACCCTAGGGTTCAGTGTTATTAGTGAGATACCCCACAGATCAGTGTTATTAGTGTTGTACTCCAAGGTTCAGTGTTATTAGTGGTGTACCCCAAGGATCAGAGTTATTAGTGGTGTACCCCACAGATAAATGTTATCAGTGATGTACCCCAAGGTTCAGTGTTGTTAGTGGTGTACCCCACAGATCAATGTTATTAGTGGTGTACCCCAAGGTTCAGTGTTATTAGTGTTGTACTCCAAGGTTCAGTGTTATTAGTGGTGTACCACAAGGATCAGTGTTATTAGTGGTGTACCCCAAGGTTCATTGTTATTAGTGGTGTATCCCAAGGATCAGTGTTATTAGTGGGGTACCCCAAGATTCAGCATTATTAATGGGATACCCCAAGATTCAGTGTTATTAATGGGATACCCCAAGATTCAGTGTTAGTGAGATACCCCAAGATCAGTGTTATTAGTGAGATACCCAAAGATTCAGTGTTATTAGTGAGATACCCCAAGATTCAGTGTTATTAGTGGGATACCCCAAGATTCAGTGTTATTAGTGAGATACCCTAAGGTTCAGTGTTATTAGTGAGATACCCCAAGATTCAGTGTTATTAGTGAGATACCCCAAGGTTCAGTGTTATTAGTGAGATACCCCAAGATTCAGTGTTATTAATGGGATACCCCAAGGTTCAGTGTTATTAGTGAGATACCCCAAGATTCAGTGTTATTAGTGAGATACCCCAAGATCAGTGTTATTAGTGAGATACCCAAAGATTCAGTGTTATTAGTGAGATACCCCAAGATTCAGTGTTATTAGTGAGATACCCTAAGGTTCAGTGTTATTAGTGAGATACCCCAAGATTCAGTGTTATTAATGGGATACCCCAAGATTCAGTGTTATTAGTGAGATACCCCAAGATTCAGTGTTATTAGTGAGATAGCCTAGGGTTCAGTGTTATTAATGAGATACCCCAAGATTCAGTGTTATTAGTGAGATACCCCAAGATTCAGTGATATTAGTGGTGTACCCCAAGGTTCAGTGTTTAGTGGTGTACCCCAAGGATCAGTGTTATTAGTGGTGTACCCCACAGATCAATGTTATTAGTGATGTACCCCAAGGTTCAGTGTTATTAGTAGTGTACCCCACAGATTAGTGTTATTAGTGGTGTACCCCAAGGTTCAGTGTTATTAGTGGTGTAACCCAAGGATCAGTGTTATTAGTGGTGTACCCCAAGGTTCAGTGTTATTAGTGTTGTACTCCAAGGTTCAGTGTTATTAGTGGTGTACCCCAAGGATCAATGTTATTAGTGGGGTACCCCAAGATTCAGCGTTATTAATGGGATACCCCAAGATTCAGTGTTATTAGTGAGATACCCCAAGATCAGTGTTATTAGTGAGATAACCCAAGATTCATTGTTATTAGTGGGGTACCCCAAGATTCAGTGTTATTAGTGGGGTACCCTAAGGTTCAGTGTTATTAGTGAGATACCCCAAGATTCAGTATTATTAGTGTGATACCCCAAGATCAGTGTTATTAGTGGGATACCCCAAGATTCAGTGTTATTAGTGAGATACCCCAAGGTTCAGTGATAGTGGTGTACCCCAAGGTTCAGTGGTGTTAGTGGTGTACCCCAAGGATCAGTGTTGTTAGTGGTGTACCCCACAGATCAATGTTATTAGTGGTGTACCCCAAGGATCAGTGTTATTAGTGGTGTACTCCAAGGTTCAGTGTTATTAGTGGTGTACCACAAGGATCAGAGTTATTAGTGGTGTACCCCACAGATCAATGTTATCAGTGATGTACCCCAAGGTTCAGTGTTAGTGGTGTACCCCACAGATCAATGTTATTAGTGGTGTACCCCAAGGTTCAGTGTTATTAGTGCTGTACTCCAAGGTTCAGTGATATCAGTGGTGTACCCCAACTTCCAGTGTTATTAGTGGTGTACCCCAAGGATCAGTGTTATTAGTGGTGTACCCCACAGATCAATGTTATTAGTGGTGTACCCCAAGGTTCAGTGTTATTAGTGTTGTACCACAAGGATCAGTGTTATTAGTGGTGTACCCCAAGGATCAGTGTTATTAGTGGGGTACCCCAAGATTCAGCATTATTAATGGGATACCCCAAGATTCAGTGTTATTAATGGTATACCCCAAGATTCAGTGTTATTAGTGAGATACCCCAAGATTCAGTGTTATTAGTGAGATACCCCAAGATCAGTGTTATTAGTGAGATACCCCAAGATTCAGTGTTATTAGTGAGATACCCCAAGATTCAATGTTATTAGTGAGATACCCCAAGATTCAATGTTATTAGTGAGATACCCCAACATTCATTGTTATTAGTGGGGTACCCTAAGGTTCAGTGTTGGTGAGATACCCCAAGATTCAGTATTATTAGTAAGATACCCCAAGATCAGTGTTATTAGTGGGATACCCCAAGGTTCAGTGTTGCTAGTGAGATACCCCAAGATTCAATGTTATTAGTGAGATACCCCAAGATTCAGTGTCATTAGTGGGGTACCCTAAGGTTCAGTGTTAGTGAGATACCCCAAGATTCAGTATTATTAGTGAGATACCGCAAGATCAGTGTTATTAGTGGGATACCCCAAGGTTCAGTGTTATTAGTGAGATACCCCAAGATTCAGTGTTAGTGGGATACCCAAAGTTTCAGTGTTATTAGTGAGATACCCCAAGATCAGTGTTATTAGTGAGATACCCCAAGATTCAGTGTTACTAGTGAGATACCCCAAGATTCAATGTTATTAGTGAGATACCCCAAGATTCATTGTTATTAGTGGAGTACCCCAAGATTCAGTGTTATTAGTGGGGTACCCTAAGGTTCAGTGTTAGTGAGATACCCCAAGATTCAGTATTATTAGTGAGATACCCCAAGATCAGTGTTAGTGGGATACCCCAAGATTCAATGTTATTAGTGGGATACCCCAAGATTCAGTGTTATTAGTGGGATACCCCAAATTCAGTGTTATTAGTGAGATACCCAAAAATTCAGTGTTATTAGTGAGATACCCCAAGATTCAGTGTTATTAGTGGGATACCCCAAGATTCAGTGTTATTAGTGGGATACCCCAAGATTCAGTGTTATTAGTGGGATACCCCAAGGTTCAGTGATATCAGTGGTGTACCCCACAGATCAATGTTATTAGTGGTGTACCCCAAGGTTCAGTGTTATTAGTGTTGTACTCCAAGGTTCAGTGTTATTAGTGGTGTACCCCAAGGTTCATTGTTATTAGTGGTGTACCCCAAGGATCACTGTTATTAGTGGGGTACCCCAAGATTCAGCATTATTAATGGGATACCCCAAGATTCAGTGTTATTAATGGGATACCCCAAGATTCAGTGTTATTAGTGAGATACCCCAAGATTCAGTGTTATTAGTGAGATACGCAAAGGTTCAGTGTTATTAGTGAGATACCCCAAGATTCAGTGTTATTAGTGAGATACCCCAAGATTTAGTGTTATTAGTGAGATACCCCAAGATTCAGTGTTATTAGTGAGATACCCCAAGATTCAGTGATATCAGTGGTGTACCCCAAGGTTCAGTGTTATTAGTGGTGTACCCCAAGGATCAGTGTTATTAGTGGTGTACCCCACAGATCAATGTTATTAGTGATGTACCCCAAGGTTCAGTGTTATTAGTAGTGTACCCCACAGATCAGTGTTATTAGTGGTGTACCCCAAGGTTCAGTGTTATTAGTGGTGTACCCCAAGGATCAGTGTTATTAGTGGTGTACCCCAAGGTTCATTGTTATTAGTGGTGTACCCCAAGGATCAGTGTTATTAGTGGGGTACCCCAAGATTCAGCATTATTAATGCGATACCCCAAGATTCAGTGTTATTGATGGGATACCCCAAGATTCAGTGTTATTAGTGGGATACCCCAAGATTCAGTGTTATTAGTGAGATACCCCAAGATTCAGTGTTATTAGAGAGATACCCCAAGATTCAGTGTTATTAGTGGGATACCCCAAGATTCAGTGTTATTAGTGGGATACCCCAAGATTCAGTGTTATTAGTGGGATACGCCAAGATTCAGTGTTATTAGTGGGATACCCTAAGATTCAGTGTTATTAGTGGGATACCCCAAGATTCAGTGTTAGTGGGATACCCCAAGATTCAGTGTTATTATTGAGATACCCCAAGATTCAGTGTTATTAGTGAGATACCCCAAGGTTCAGTGATATCAGTGGTGTACCCCAAGGTTCAGTGTTATTAGTGGTGTACCCCAAGGATCAGTGTTATTAGTGGTGTACCCCACAGATCAATGTTATTAGTGATGTACCCCAAGGTTCAGTGTTATTAGTAGTGTACCCCAGAGATCAGTGTTATTAGTGGTGTACCCCAAGGTTCAGTGTTATTAGTGGTGTACCCCAAGGTTCAGTGTTATTAGTGTTGTACTCCAAGGTTCAGTGTTATTAGTGGTGTACCCCAAGGTTCATTGTTATTAGTGGTGTACCCCAAGGTTCATTGTTATTAGTGGTGTATCCCAAGGATCAGTGTTATTAGTGAGATACCCCAAGATTCAGTGTTATTAGTGAGATACCCCAAGATTCGGTGTTATTAGTGGGATACCCCAAGATTCACTGTTATTAGTGAGATACCCCAAGATTCAGTGTTATTAGTGAGATACCCCAAGATTCAGTGTTATTAGTGGGATACCCCAAGATTCAGTGTTAATAGTGAGATACCCCAAGATTCAGTGTTATTAGTGGGATACCCCAAGATTCAGTGTTATTAGTGGGATACCCCAAGATTCAGTGTTATTACTGAGATACCCAAAGATTCAGTGTTATTAGTGAGATACCCCAAGATTCAGTGTTATTAGTGGGGTACCCCAAAGTCAGTGTTATTAGTGAGATACCCAAAAATTCAGTGTTGTTATTAGTGAGATACCCAAAGATTCAGTGTTATTAGTGGGATACCCCAAGATTCAGTGTTATTAGTGGGATACCCCAAGATTCAGTGTTATTAGTGAGATACCCCAAGATTCAGTGTTATTAGAGAGATACCCAAAGATTCAGTGTTATTAGTGAGATACCCCAAGATTCAGTGTTATTAGTGGGGTACCCCAAAGTCAGTGTTATTAGTGAGATACCCAAAAATTCAGTGTTGTTATTAGTGAGATACCCAAAGATTCAGTGTTATTAGTGGGATACCCCAAGATTCAGTGTTATTAGTGAGATACCCCAAGATTCAGTGTTATTAGTGGGATACCCCAAGATTCAGTGTTATTAGTGGGATACCCCAAGATTCAGTGTTAATAGTGAGATATCCCAAGATTCAGTGTTATTAGTGGGATACCCCAAGATTCAGTGTTATTAGTGGGATACCCCAAGATTCAGTGTTATTAGTGGGTTACCCCAAGATTCAGTGTTATTACTGAGATACCCCAAGATTCAGTGTTATTAGTGGGATACCCCAAGATTCAGTGTTATTAGTGAGATACCCCAAGATTCAGTGTTATTAGTGGTATACCCCAAAATCAGTGTTATTAGTGAGATACCCAAAAATTCAGCGTTGTTATTAGTGAGATACCCCAAGATTCAGTGTTATTAGTGAGATACCTAAAGATTCAGTGTTATTAGTGGGATACCCCAAGATTCAGTGTTATTAGTGAGAAACCCCAAGATTCAGTGTTATTAGAGAGATACCCAAAGATTCAGTGTTGTTAGTGAGATACCCCAAATTCAGTGTTATTAGTGAGATACCCCAAGATTCAGTGTTATTAGTGGGATACCCCAAGATTCAGTGTTATTAGTGGGATACGCCAAGATTCAGTGTTATTAGTGGGATACCCCAAGATTCAGTGTTATTAGTGAGATACCCCAAGATTCAGTGTTATTAGTGGGATACGCCAAGATTCAGTGTTATTAGTGGGATACGCCAAGATTCAGTGTTATTAGTGAGATACCCCAAGATTCAGTGTTATTAGTGGGATACCCAAAGATTCAGTGTTGTTAGTGAGATACCCCAAGATTCAGTGTTATTAGTGAGATACCCCAAGATTCAGTGTTATTAGTGGGATACCCCAAGATTCAGTGTTATTAGTGAGATACCCCAAGATTCAGTGTTATTAGTGGGATACCCAAAGATTCAGTGTTGTTAGTGAGATAACCAAAAATTCAGTGTTATTAGTGGGCTACCCCAAGATTCAGTGTTATTAGTGAGATACCCCAAGATTCAGTGTTATTAGTGAGATACCCCAAGATTCAGTGTTATTAGTGGGATACCCCAAGATTCAGTGTTATTAGTGAGATACCCCAAGATTCAGTGTTATTAGTGGGATACCCCAAGAGTCAGTGTTATTAGTGGGATACCCCAAGATTCAGTGTTATTAGTGGGATACCCCAAGATTCAGTGTTATTAGTGAGATACCCCAAGATTCAGTGTTATTAGTGGGATACCCAAAAATTCAGTGTTATTAGTGGGATACCCAAAAATTCAGTGTTATTAGTGGGATACCCCAAGATTCAGTGTTATTAGTGGGATACGCCAAGATTCAGTGTTATTAGTGGGATACCCCAAAAATTCAGTGTTATTAGTGGGATACCCAAAAATTCAGTGTTAGTGAGATACCCCAAATTCAGTGTTATTAGTGAGATACCCCAAGATTCAGTGTTATTAGTGGGATACCCCAAGATTCAGTGTTATTAGTGAGATACCCAAAGATTCAGTGTTAGTGAGATACCCCAAGATTCAGTGTTCTTAGTGGGATACCCCAAGATTCAGTGTTATTAGTGGGATACCCCAAGATTCAGTGTTATTAGTGGGATACCCCAAATTCAGTGTTATTAGTGGGATACCCAAAAATTCAGTGTTATTAGTGGGATACCCCAAGATTCTGTGTTATTAGTGGGATACCCCAAGATTCTGTGTTATTAGTGGGATACCCCAAGATTCAGTGTTATTAGTGGGATACCCCAAGATTCAGTGTTATTAGTGGGATACCCCAAG
>BLSH010501327.1:38990-60935 GCA_018402905.1 Glandirana rugosa | reverse complement strand
CACACACACACACACACATATATATATATATATATATATATATATATATATCTTTTTTTGGGAAAAGGTTCAGGAACTCACCCCCCTCCCCTAGGTCACACCTGTCTCCATCCCCTACCCACCCCTAGAGCCACTCCTTGTCTCAACCCCTACACACCTCCCAGCACTGTCCCCTTTGCAGGGAACCAAGTATAATTTGGGGGCATATACAAGTAATTTGTATAGAAAAAATACACAGCCCCCCATATCCAGAAAGAGACAGCCCCCCATATCCAGCAAGAGACTTCTTGCATATCCAGCAAGAGACATCCCCATATCCAGTAAAAGACAGACCCCCACATTCCAGAAAGATTCATCCCCTATATCCAGCTAGAGACATCCTCATATTCAGAAAGAGACATCCCCATACCAGCAAGAGACATCCCTATATCCAGGCAACATTAATAGACTTCCTCTTATCCTGGCAGCATTAATAGACAGCCCCCATATCCAAGCAGTATTAATAGACAGCCCCCATCCAGCAACACTGACAAGCAATTGATTACCAAAAGTAATGTACTTAGTGTCAGACAGGGAGCAGTCAGGAGTCTCAGTATAGACTAGGATACTGCAGCAGAGCTCTTCCTCACAGCTGTGACTGGCCCCAAAAAATGAAAATTCAGTCTGCTATAGGGGGAGGTGGAGTGCAGCTGATATCACTCCACCTTTCACTCTCTCAGGGATCTAGCCAGAACTACAGGAGCTGTGTCAGCATATGCAGCTGCCAGCTCACTCTGTGGACAGCGCTAGCATGAAACCAGTTCTCTCAGTGTGACCTTTGGCAGAGGTGCTGGAACGCCCTACCTGCAAGTTCCACCACAAAAAAAGCAATATTGCCTATATATTATGCCAGGGGTTAGCTCAATGGGGATCATCTTCCCTGGGAAAAAGGTAGTCCAAACAGCAAGTTTTCCTAAAATCTGACTTGTAGCCAGTTTTATTTTAAAAGGTTGCATGAAAATCAAACAAATAAAACAGAAGATAAATCCTTGCCATCCAGGCATTAACTATACATTTCACGTTCCTAACTCTGAAGTGAAGGGCTTCTCCCAGGCACCCCTACATTAGGTTCAATAGATTTGCCATTAATCGTTTTAATGTTTTCTCTGGCTTTAAATAGTGTGGAGCCTCTTAGTTGTTTTCTGTACAAAAGCCATCCTTCCTGACTTCTAAGTCAGGCACCACATTCTGTCCACTCTCATTATTAGAGTCAGAGATAATTTCTTGCTCGTTATCCTCAAGCTGGGGGCTGGATTCCAGCTTTTCCTGCTCCCCAGCCCTTGCAGAAAAAGGAAAATGATCTAACCCTTCCCTGGACACAACGATCAAAAGGGTCTGGAGTTAGTTACAGTGTTTCCTCAGCATGGGGGAACTCTGTCCTCTTGACTGCTTTTGTTTTCCCACAAACTCCAAAAGTGTGGAAAATCTCTCCCCACTAGGGCTTCATGAAGAAGTGAGGGTACCAGCCCCACTGAATGTGTCACCATGCCCCAAGGGGTATCAATCCCAATCACAGCAGTTTGGTAGTCACGTGTGTCACCATATCTGCAAATAACCCCTATCCACAACATACAAGGCTATCCACAACACTGCCCCTAGCTACATGACCAATCTCATCTGCAGATATCACCCTAATTGTCCTCTCCACTCCTCCCAGGACCTCCTGCTCTATAGCTCTCTAGCTCTTTGTTACCTACTTCCATGCTTGCCTAAAGGACTTCTCTAGAGCCTCTCCCATCCTCTGGAACTCCCTGCCCCAGAATGTCCGGTCAGCCCCCCGTCTGCCTTTAGGCGATCCTTGAAAACTCACATATTCAGGGAAGCCTACCCCACCTCCACCTAAGCTTGAGTCACCTCTGACAGATCATCCCCTGCAGCCATTACCTTTTGTACCACCTCCCCCTCCCTTTAGATTGTAAGCTCCATGAGCAGTACCCTCCTATTCCTTCTGTATTGAACTGTATTGTAATTGTACTGTGCCCCTTCTTTATTGTAAAGTGCTGTGCAAACTGTTGGCGATATATTAATCCTGTATAATAATAATAATAATAACCCCAATAGTGTCAGGGTATAACTTTGCAGGATTTACACAATCACCTTTGACTAATATCACAACACTACCAGAATTAAGCAGAGTAGTGACTAGCTTTCCATCAACTGAAATCACACATATTTGTTTTTCCATGCATGCATCCCTGACATGATGCAGTAGACGCCACCTGTGAAAAAAGAGACATGCGTTTCTTCAAGTAAGCATTATCGCATTGAATTGGTTCATCACATGGCAGCGGTAACATTTAATGTGTTCTGTACCCAGTCCTCTAAACAGCCTCAGAGACCTTTCTGACCTATTTGGCCACCCATAGTCTCATTATCTGTAGCAACAGTCTTGTAATTTTTCCACGAGCCCTTGAACCCTGAAACAGTCTTACTGGATTCTCCAGGCGTTTTTTTCACCCCTAGAGACATTGGGGTGGGGCACGAATGGGTTCAACAAGTCATCAGAAGCAGTATATCTCTCCACCAGGTCCACCAACTGGTTTGCAGTCTTAGTGTCCCCATGGCTTACCCATTTCCTCGAAGTGGTAGGGAGTGTGTTTAAATAGTGGTCCATGACCACATGCTCTACAATCTTAGGGCCTGACAAAGTCTCTGGCTGCAGTCACTTCTTGGTGAGGTATATCAAGTCAAACATCTGTGAGTGGGGGGGCTTATCAATACTGTATAACCACCGAGCCTGGACCACAATGGTGACACCCAGGCGTGCAAGTACCTCAGCCTTCAGTGTCTCATAATCCTGGGCAGCATCTGGTTCCAGGTCATAATAGGCCTTTTGGGGTTCTTCAGAAAGGGTGCTAGCAGTCCTGCCATTGCTCTTTTTGCTATCCTTCCCGAACAGTGACTCTTTCAAGAGTTGTGAGGTAAGCTTCCACATCATTTGCAGGTGTCATCTTCTGCAGGTAATAGCTGGCACGCACCATTTTCTGTTCCACATGCAAAGGATCCCCTTCTTTAATTCCACCAAGGCTTCCGCAAACTGGCGGTTGGTTTCCTGCTGCTGGCAGTTGGTTTCCTGCTGGGTTGCTATGGCCTTCAGCAGGGCTCTTAACACATCCTCCATCTTTCCACTTATTCAGGAAGATGCCTGTCAAAATGCACCATACGCTAGGGGTTAGCTAAATGGGGATCACCTTCCTTGGGAAAAAGGTAGTCCAAATTGCAGGTTTTCTTAAAATCTGACTTGTAGCTAGTTTTATTTTAAAAGATTGCATGAAAATCAAACAAACAAAACAGAAAATAAATCCTTGCCATCCATGCACTAACTTAACATTTCAGGTTTCTAGCTCAGAGGTGAAGGACTTCTCCCAGTCACTCACAAAACAAAGATAATGCAAACATTTTCTTTTAGTCACAAAGCAAACTTCATCAGTAGTGCTCTCTCATGTTTTGGCTTCCCAAGTCCCAGGACAAAAGCAATCTCCTTCTCCAGTCCTGCTTTATTTATACCCCCTGCTGGTAGACACAAGTGGGCCACAAAATCTGCTCCGGAACTAACTCTGCCAAGGTGGCTAGTAAAACCCGGACCAGATTCCACCTTAGTACCCTCCAAATGAATGCATACAAGGTGAAATATAACTTCCATCAATCACCTCCCCTTTCATTATGTCACAATATATACTGTGTATATATAGGGACAGGAAGCCAGGAAAATCTATGGATCGTGTCCGGGATGGGAGATTATACCTTTTCATGTGACAACACAGAAGAAATCACTCTTTGCTACAATGTAAAGTCATGACTGTACAGCTTGTATAACAGTGTAAATTTGCTGTCCCCTCAAAATAACTCAACACACACCCATTAATGTCTAAACTGCTGGCAACAAAATTGAGTACACCCCTAAGTGAAAATGTCCAAATTCTGCCCAAAGTGTCAATATTTTGTGTGGCAACCATTATTTTGCAGCACTGCCTTAACCCGCTTAGGCATGGAGTTCACCAGAGCTTCACAAATTGCCACTGGAGTCCTCTTCCACTCCTCCAAGATGACATCAGGGAGCTGGTGGATGTTAGAGACCTTGCGCTCCTCCACTTTCCATTTGAGGATGCCCCACAGATGCTTAATAGTGTTTAGGTCTGGAGACATGCTTGGCCAGTCCATCACCTTTACCCTCAGCTTCTGTAGCAAGGATGTGGTTGTCTTGGAGGTGTGTTTTGGGTTGTTATGTTGGAATACTAACTAATAGGGGGGAATAGGGGAGGGGTAAGGGCACGGACCTCAAAACCTTTTGGATAAGTTGAGGTCTTATCAATAAACTGTAATCACACCCTGTTAAGGGTGGGGTTCACCTATGGGACCAATGTTAGTCACAGTATACTAGAATTTAGGGAAGGCCCCTAACAAAAAGAAGGTCCAAACACTTCCTAAGGAAGAGAAGGGATAACCCTGCAACATGTATGATCAATATAAAATAGTTTATTTAGGTAAATGGTGAAAACACAGTGACATTCTTGAGACACATAAATAACAACACTATTTAAAACAGAGCACCCCGGGGTGATTTGAGGCTCAACATATTACCAAAGTAAAATTATTATATAGATATTTTCACAGTAGATCCCCGTATGTGCTTATAGTTCAGGAGTCCTTTAAAACGGCACCGCTGCTCAGTGAAGTGCGGCCGGTGTCTTCAGGAACATCTGAATTTATTGCACTATGGGGTAAATCGTGGCATATACTTAGCACTTTCCAAGATGATAAATAATCAAGCCACACAGAGACAAATTATTATAATTGGTATCCACTATAATGAATTAATCATTAAGTAGGAATATGGATAAATGAACTCCTTTGAAGGTAAATACTGTCTCTTTCTATGAAAAGCACCAAAGTAGATAAATCAGATGAAGGGTAGATAAATACACATGGAGTGTGTTCCGATACCATGAAGTTTGCCAATGTAGCAGTATAAACAATGGTATGAATGATTCATCAATTGACAGTATATGGTGCGGTTTAACTCAGTAGGTATAGATGGTAAAGCGGTCTTGAACTGTAATTAAGTGCTAGCACTTACGGTTGGCAGATCATTCACAGATCGCGGGTTCGTCCTTGTTAGGAATGTAGGCTGCTCAGATGTTGGTCAGCAGTTCAGGAGAGACGAGGAGAGTCTGTGTGAGCCATGGCTCTTCGCTTGTTTGTATTTTTGTATCTCCTACGATCCTCTCACAGCGGCGTGGTTAATGGTGAACACTTCAAAAGCAGATCACTGCTTCCTTAGTCTTTGGGTCCGCTCCGCTCAGCTGATCAGGGCTGCTGCAACATAGAAATCCTGGTGTGGAGCGGTCATGAATGAAGTGTGGCAATCCTCAGCGCTTGGTAAGGTTGAGCTCAATCACATCCTTATGGATGGGGGAGTCCCCTGGGGTGCATGGGGGGAATAGGGGGACGGGAACCGACGCGTTTCATCCGCTGGGTTGCGGATTTCATCAGGGTAATGGGCCCTCGGTGTATAGAGCGTTTTTAAGGGGAATAGTCACCAATCAAATCCACCTTTTGGACCAGAACCGCCCCACACGTTGATGAGTTAACCCCTTGTTGATAGGTAGGCCAATAAGGGCTATGATTAATGCCTAGACATTTTAGTCATGGCTGTTCAGAACCTTATTAACCCCTATTTCAACATACAATACAATGGGGATATAGACATTTAAACATCCACTTATAAACAGGACAAACATACACTCATCTGACTGTATACATATATTTATATATATATAGAAAAGGATGGTTTGAAATGGATTCCCAATATTTGATATTTATTAGAAAAATTAATATATATATGTTCTTAGGGAAAAAACATTATGCATATATATAATATTGGGAGGGGGTTCCATTCCATACGGTTTCAACATGGTAGAGGAAGGAGGAAGAGATTTAGCTTAGTTTGTAGCTCATAGAGCCTATAGCTCTTTCCTTATTGAGTTAGTAATATCCAGTGTAGAGATTTATATCACTTTATTAGGCAGAGGTGATATGTAGACGTGCTAGCATTGGGTCATGGTTGATCATATTTCCAATAGTGATTCTATCATATCATTTTTAAAACTTGATATATCTGGAAAGTTATTTTACAATTATGTGTTATAGCCAGATTACCCAGTATAGGGTAAATCGGTTACATTGAGTGAGGTCAGCCTGAACATGGCATTGCATCACATAGGCATACCCTCCCATATGGGGTGATCCAATACTTAAGGCTCCAGAAATATTTGTAAATTAAACTCAGTGTTGAGGCCTTTTGGGGCGAGACTCTGTAATCTAAATATCCACTGTTTTTCGAGGCGTAACAACATCTTATCGAAATCTCCTCTTCTTTTAGATAGCTGTAAAGCCAGGAAACCCTTCACTTTCAGCTCATGAGTTTTTCCGGGGTGATAATCCCTCATGTGCTGTGCTAAGGGTGAGTCGTCCTGGGGATCTCTAATGGAGGATAGATGCTCTCCGATTCTTGTTTTTAAAGCTCTTTTGGTTTTCCCCACATACATCTTTTTGCATGGACATGTGATGATGTAAAGGACTTTCTCTGTTGAGCAGTTAATGAACTGGTTTATTTTGTAGATGTTTTTTCCGGAGCTATCGTGGAAGATGTTCGTTTTTTCCACATATCTACAGATGTGACATTTGCCGCACGGATACATCCCTTTTAGGGGGGGTAAGTTGGTAAGCCAATTTTTACTAATTGGTCTAACAAATTCAGATCTGACCAGTTCATCATTTAAATTTCTTGCTCTTTTTGCGGTCAAGAGAGGTCTTGGGCCAACAATGGCTTCAATATGTGGACATCTTGTAAGGATATGCCAATGTTTAGTGAGAACCATTCTCACCTTTTCCCATTGGCTTCCGAATGAGGTTATTATTCTCGTATGTCCAGTACCTCTATTCATTTTATGCTTGTCTCTTTGGTCCAGTAGTTCATTTCTTTTGGTTTGGGCTGCTCTCTTTTTTGATCTTTTCAAGATTGAGTGTGGGTATCTACGATTTCTGAATCTTTGGTATAGATCGCCTGCTTCTTTTTGGTAGTCTTCTTCCAAAGAACAGTTTCGCTTAATCCTCAGGAATTGCCCCGTGGGGATAGCTCGAATTAATGGTTTTGGGTGATGACTTGTAGCTTCCAACAGGGTATTTGCAGCAGTGGGTTTTCTAAATGTATTAGTAATTAGTTTTCCATTTTCAGATCTAATCTGTAGATCTAAGAACGTTATTTGATGGGCATGCATAATGTAGGTTAGTTTTATATTTCTGGTGTTTTGATTTAACCCATGCAGGAACTTATGTACAGATTCTTCATTTCCCTTCCATACCAATAGCACATCATCGATGTACCTGAGCCATAATAAAGCGTGGCTCAGGTACATACATGATCGAAAAACAATCTCCTCCTCCCACATGCCTAGGTGGAGGCATGCGTATGCGGGGGCCCAAGGTGCTCCCATTGAGGTGCCTCGTATCTGCTTGTAGTACGTTCCAAGGAAGGCAAAACAATTATTAGTCAAAGCAAAGCTTAACAATTCAATAATGAACTCATTTTGAGGTCCTAATTCAGGGTAATGTGATTCCAAGAAGAAGGAAGCTGCCGCGATGCCCCACTCATGGGGTATCGACGTATAGAGTGACTCAACGTCGATCCCCACCAGTAGGGCATCCTCGGGCACATCGACATCGTGAATTTTTCTTAGTACGTCTCCAGTGTCCTTGACATAGGAGGTGAGTTGTACAACTAGATCTTTTAATAAGGAGTCGAGGTATTTTCCCACTCGTTCCAGGGGTCCTCTAACGGCTGAGATTATGGGTCTACCTGGTGGATTGGTGGTAGATTTATGTACCTTAGGTAGTATATATATCGTTGGTGTGTTGAAATCTTTTACTAGCAAGTATTCAAATTCTCTTTTGTCCAGAAGGTCAACTTCTTTGGCTAGCTGTAGCTTGAAGTTAAGTTCTTCCACAATAGTCCCGAATGGATTATGGTCGAGCTTCTCATAAGTAGTTCTATCTTTTAGTTGACGTAGTATTTCTTTTTCATAATCTTCAGCCGAGAGTAGTACCACGTTTCCACCCTTGTCGCTCCTTTTAATAACAATATCATCAGCTTTCTTTAATTCACTGAGGGCTCGTCTTTCATCGGGGTTGAGGTTGTCAGGACCTCCATAATCCACCCAGTTGATGGTACTTAAGTCTTACTGAACCAAATCTAGGAAAATCGCCAGCCATTTGTTTTTCTTAAAGGTTGGCATTTTAGTCGAGCGAATCAATAGATTTGCTTGTCTTTTCACAAGGAGAGAGTTTTCAGGTGTTTCATCTATTGTTTCGTCTTCACTGCTGGTATCCATAAGGGAGGCCAGTATATCCCTCACCTCCTTATCTTGGTCGGTGAATTCTGTTGATTCAACTTTACTATCCCCCGTGTGGGAATGGACAAGTCTTAGATATATCTTCCTGAGGAAAAGGTGGATGTCTTTAACGACTTCAAATTCATCCATCGATCGAGTGGGGGAGAATGTAAGGCCTTTTAATAGCACACTTTGATGATGTTCATTCAGTTTAAAGTTGGTCAAGTTGATAATAGTTTTGGTCGCTTCATCCCCACTCTTCACTCCAGATCCTATTGGGATTTTGAGTTTTTTAATTGTTCCCGATTCTTGTTCCAGTTCCTGGTATTTATTCTTTGGTTCCCCTGATTTTTCCCCTTTGGGGGGCCTCCTTCTCCTTCTATATTTCCTCTTCCTTTGTCTTTGGCCCCTTTTAGAATTCCTTTGACCGATGTCCGGGGTGTATTCTCGGTCATTCCATCTAAAAAACCGATCGTTCGATCAGTGTCATCACTGTCGGAGTTATTCTGGGTCCTTTGTGAATCTGTTCTTGATCTCGTTCTTCGTCTTCTAGATCCACTTCTACCTCTGTTTTTGGTTAGATCGAATATCTCACCCCGGGCCCAGTCATCTAAATCCCTTTGATATTTAGTTTGTTTAGTATATCTTAGGTTTTTTTGAGTTTTAATCACCTCCTTTTTTAGCAATTCATTTTGTTTTTCAAATTCTTGTTGTTCCTTGTATGGTTCAAGTGATTTTAGGCTTTCATCAATTAGTCTTTGAAGCTCCTGTGTCTGGATTTTCTCCTCTTCCACTATCAGCTTCATAACATTGATCCCGTGGTCGATACATTCCTGTTTCCATTTGGATAGAAATCTATCCGTGTGTAGATGTTCAGCTGGGATCACTTTTTCTCGCAGGCCCCTTGGGATCATGCCCTGTGTGATGTATGAATCCAGTGACAGCACATCCCATTTACGGTTCAGTTGTTTTATAGTTAATTTCTTATGTTCCTTAAATAAATCTCTAATTACTGTCTGGTCATCCTTAATCCCTTGAATGGGCTCTAATGAAAAGGTTTGTCTAATCTCTTCCTCCAAATCCTCACCAATAGTGTAAGCCATGTTGAATATTAAATCAAGGTGAGTGAAGTTATATCCTGTTATTATACAATACTAAATTAAAACTCTTAATTATGTGAATCAAGAAAAGTAACTGTGATGAATTCACTTATTTAATCATTATACAACGTGTCCAAGGAACTGGTCATAGAGTTTAACCAGAGCGTATAGCAACTAATAGGGGGGAATAGGGGAGGGGTAAGGGCACGGACCTCAAAACCTTTTGGATAAGTTGAGGTCTTATCAATAAACTGTAATCACACCCTGTTAAGGGTGGGGTTCACCTATGGGACCAATGTTAGTCACAGTATACTAGAATTTAGGGAAGGCCCCTAACAAAAAGAAGGTCCAAACACTTCCTAAGGAAGAGAAGGGATAACCCTGCAACATGTATGATCAATATAAAATAGTTTATTTAGGTAAATGGTGAAAACACAGTGACATTCTTGAGACACATAAATAACAACACTATTTAAAACAGAGCACCCCGGGGTGATTTGAGGCTCAACATATTACCAAAGTAAAATTATTATATAGATATTTTCACAGTAGATCCCCGTATGTGCTTATAGTTCAGGAGTCCTTTGTTGGAATACTGCCTTGCGGCACAGTCTCCGAAGGGAGGGGATCATGCTCTGCTTCAGTATGTCACAGTACATGTTGGCATTCTTGGTTCCCTCAATGAACTGTAGCTCCCCAGTGCTGGCAGCACTCATGAAGCCCTAGACCATGACACTCCCACCACCATGCTTGACTGTAAGCAAGACACACTTGTCTTTGTACTGCTCACCTGGTTGCCACCACACATACTTGACAACATCTGAACCAAATAAGTTTATCTTGGTCTCATCAGACCAAAGGACATGGTTCCAGTAATCCATGTCCTTAGTCTGCTTGTGTTCAGCAAACCGTTTGCGGGCTTTCTTTTGCATCATCTTTAGAAGAGGCTTCCTTCTGAGACAACAGCCATGCAGTGTGCGGCGTATGGTGTGAGTACTGACAGGCTGACCCCCCACCCCTTCAACCTCTGCAGCAATGCTGGCAGCACTCATATGTCTATTTCCCAAAGACAACCTCTGGATATGATACTGAACACGTGCACTTAACTTCTTCTGAGTGCTGAGTTCTGAGTGGAACCAGTCCTGTTAAACCGCTGTATGGTCTTGGCCACTGTGCTGCAGCTCAGTTTCAGGGTCTTGGCAATCTTCTTACAGCCCAGGCCATCTTTATGTAGAGCAACAATTCTTTTTTTCAGATACTCAGAGAGTTCTATGCCATGAGGTGCCATGTTGAACTTTCAATGACCAGTATGAGAAAGTGAGAGCGAAAACACCAACAAGTCACATAACACCAGGGTGGAAAATGGCTAATTGGGCCCAATTTGGACATTTTCACTTAGGGGTGTACTCAATTTTGTTGCCAGTAGTTTAGACAATAATGGCTGTGTGCTGAGTTATTTTGAGGGGACAGCAAATTTACACTGTTACAATCTGTACACTCACTTACATTGTAGTAAAGTGTAATTTCTTCAGTGTTGTCACATGAAAAGATATAATAAAATATTTACAAAATTGTGAGGGGTGTACTCGCTTATGTGATATACTGTATTTGTCCCAGGTTTATGCTGTACACTAATTGCTTTTGTGTTTGTGTTGTGTAGTGAGCCTTTTTCGACTCAATGAGGGTTAATAAGCTCAGGTGTAACAGATAAAGCACTCAGGGCTCTATAAAACGCCCAGGTTGCTTCAACAAGGGGCTCCACCCTGGAACCAGATCTCTGCATTGCAGACTGGAGAGCAGCAAGACCTCTGATTGGTGAAATTAAGTCTGTGTGACTAAAAGCCTCTGTTTATTTCTGTGTGACCGCCAACTGTCTGGGCAGCAGTAGGCTGTGGCAGAACAAGTAGTCAGGTTCCTGTGTCTTTGCAGTTAGACACCCAAAGTGTCAAGGGTTTATTTTCTGTTTTGTTTTATTTTATGTGTTGTAGATGCCTGCACTTTGTAACCACAGACATGTAAATAAACCACAGTTTTTTCTTTCACAAAGACCCTGCTGTCTGTCTGTGCCCACTTCACTGTGCTGTGACCCATCCAGGTGGAGGATTGCAGGCAGATGAAATAAGGCCAGCATGGAGGAGATACTGAGACAGCTGGCTCTGGCAAATGCAAATCAGCAGCAGGCAAATGCAGGTTTGCAACAGAGCCTTGCAGCCCAACAAAAGGCTCACCATCAGAGCCTTGCAGCTCGCCAACAGAGCATAGCAGCCCAGCAGCAAGCCCTAGAACAGACGAAGGCCGCCATATGGAAATGCTGACACAGCAGGAATAGAGACACCAGCAGCAAATTGAGGACATCATGAAACAGCTTCAGCAGAGGCAGAAGACCGAGGCTAGGAGACATGCCAGTAACATACCACCTTTTTGGATAAGGCACCTGTTGCCAAAATGATTGCGGATGATGACCTGGAGATGTTTTTGACGTTTGAAAGAACAGCGGAAAAATAAAGTTGGCCTAAAGAACAATGGGCAGTACTATAGGCCCCCTACTATCTGGAGAGTCCCAAACGCTTATTTTGACTTGGAGCCTGCATATGCAAAGAACTATGATCATTTGAAAACAGAAATATTGGCACGACTGGGTGTAACCCTGGCTGTCCGTGCACAGCATGTCCACAATTGGAGTTATTGGCTTGGAAAGCCACCCCAGTCACAAATGTATGACCCTATCCACTAGACCAGGAAATGGCTGCAGCGAGAACTCTGTCTGGACCAAAAATTGTGGAGCGGGTGGTCATGGACAAATTTACCACCTTGCAGAAATGGGTGAGCCATCGAGATCCGGAAACAGCAGACAAACTTGTAGACCTTGTGGAAAGGTACCTAATAACTGAGAATCTGACGTCTTTCCTCAAAGACTCACAGGCTTTGCACCCCAAGACCAGACCATCCCCAGCTACGGGTAAAACTGCACCAAGGGATGGGGGTAGAGAGAGTGAAAAAGGGGGAACTAAAGGTGTTTTTGGGACTGCTTCTAATGTCTGGTGAGAATGGCCTGGAAGACTAATCCCACTTGTGGTCACTAGAAAGCTAATTTGTTACCCCTGCCAGGAAGAGGGACATGCAGTGGCAGTTTTCCCAGCTATTGATGAACCAATGCACTGTGACTTTCTTACAGAGAGACAGCAGTCCCTATTTGCAACTACATGCACTGCAGTAAAGGGAAAACCTTTATGCAAAATGTGTTTAGATGGTAAAAATGTTGTTTTATTGTTGTATTCAGGTAGTCTGGTTACCTTGGTAAAAACTGAACTGGTGGTGGGAAAAAACTTGCACCCTAGGAAAATGGCGGTCATATATGTACATGGGGACACTCGAGACTATCCAGTGACTATGGTATCCTTTGAAACCTCCCTCCGTAGCCTGTGTCATCAGGTGCGTTTGGTTCCCCAACTACCACATGATGCCATTGTGGGAAGGGATTTCCCAAAATTCTGGGAGCTCTGGGATTGCCCAAATTCACCATTAAATGGTTCTTCAGAGCCTGAAGGTTCTACTATTAATCCTCTAAGGGTGAGTATTCTCCTGAGTTTCCCTTGTCAGTATTAGCAGGGGAAACAACAGGGCCTTGGGAAGAGTTGCAAGCTGATATATATATTTGTGCAGCGCTCCCACAATATAAAGTGCTATGTGTATGCCAATACTCATAAATACTACAGTTTGTGTCATAAATTGTGAAAGTACTAGAAATATCTTCCAATATCAAACATCAAAAAAATCAATGTCTTTTCAAATAAATCCCAGCAGCAAAGCACTCAATGCAAGGACATCATTCAGGGGTTATCCTTTTAAATTTCCAAGCATCCACATATAAACAGCTCATATGCATCCATCTGTAAAATAGCCACAATCTCTTTATCAAAAATCTTCCACCATGCATGTAGCTTGTATCATAATCTCTGTGACCCCTTCACCGGTTGTGCCCTAACCTTACAAGTGTTGGATATGCGCCTTTTTATATATATATAACTCCACTGAGTTGTTCCTTTGACCTCTGTCCCCTGCTCGCTGTCCACCCAGCTCCAGGGATTGCACATGTAAAGCAATAGGACCAAACAGTGCGTAATCGTTTTACACACAATTTATTAAAACTCAGCCATAAATGAACACTCACATGTTACAAGATAAAATCACGCCTTATAGTATATGCATCAATGATATTCCTAGGTTATCACCTGCCCCTGGATATGCTGCCCCGGTTTGAAGCATCTCCTGGGTTCGCTGAGTTGCTAGCTTGTAGTATCACGTCCGTCAGCCTCTCTAGTCCCTCCTACCGGTTTTGTCACACCCTGGTGACTTCATTGGGGAGCTTGTGAATGGCTGACGGATGTTCCCTTCTCCATATAGCGATCACCATTTTTTTGTAGTCCCTATTTAGTATGGAGCGGCCATTTTCCAGTAGATTTTTTGCCACCATCGCCATTTTCTTGTGGCCCGTTTTAGATATAGCTGCGGCCATTTTCTAGTGAATTATGCAGGGAAATGTATATATATTGTTATTTCCCTGGCTAACTAGGAGTTTAATCCGATCGCTCTTTTTATCTGAATCTATAGTATTATTAAAAATGGTTAAAAAATGTATATTATTAGAGATTATTAAAATGACATATTGATAGTGAATTATTTTGGCGCCATCACCATTTACTTGTGGCCCCTATTAGGTGCATTGTCAGCTATTTTCTAATAAATCATATGGAGAATATATGTTCCCCAGCTAGCAGGAAATTTTATACCATCACTTCTTGTGTATGTGTGGAGTTTTGGTTCCTTATCCAGATCAATACGCGTATTGAAGATAAATGTTTTGGAAACAAACATGTCCATTTATCTAGATTATCATCAGGGCTTTTGGTGTATGTAAATCTTAAATCTTGGTGTATATAAACATGTCCATAATTTTTAAGATTTTTTTGTAATTTTTATGTTAACTTGTAACATGTGAGTGTTCATTTATGGCTGAGTTTTAATAAATTGCGTGTAAAATGATAAAGCACTATGTTTAATCCCTGGAGCTGGGTGGAAAGCGAGCAGGGGACAGTGGTCAAAGGAACAACTCAGTGGAGTTATATATATAAAAATGTGCATATTCAATGCCTGTAAGGTGAGGGCACAACCGGTTGAGGGGTCACGGTTATTATGATACAAGCTACATGCATAGTGGAAGATTTTGATAGTATCGTGGATATTTCACAGATGGTGTTATGCATATGAACTGTTTATGTCTGGATGCTGGGAAATCTAAAAGGACAATGCCTGCATAAAGTCCATGCACAGACCACTTTGCTGATGGGATTTATTTGAAAAGACATTGACAGTGTTTTATGCACAAAGCACTTTTTAGTTTGTTTTAGTAGTATTTATGAGTATTGGCACACTTAGCATTCTAATATTGTGGGAGTGCTGCATATATATATATATATATATATATATATATATATATATATATATATATATATATATATCAGGTCCTTGGGAAGAGCCTGCAACCTCAGAAAAAGGAACAGCGACCTCTAGTGTTTGATGATCTAGAGGTACACAGAGAAAGTTTTGCCACTGAACAATTGAAGGAGCCCTTATTACTAAGGGCCCGGGAGAATGTAGTGAAAATAGATGGGGAATTAGTTAACCCTGACGAGAGGATTACTCTCCCTTACTTCATCATGGAAAGGGCCAGTTATACCGGGTGTCACAGAGGGTAGAGGAAACCATTGAGCATCTGGTGGTGCCCAAACCTTACCACCAGTTGGTCTTAGAACTAGCCCATGAGCACATTCTTGGGGGACATTTAGGATTTGAAAAGACCCAGGAAAGAATCAACCAGAGGTTCTATTGGCCTGGGATCACTAAGGAAGTAGAAATGCATGGTTCCTCCTGTCCAGTGTGTCAGATTTCTGCACCCATGCCACATTTCCGCAGTCCTTTGCTACCCTTGCCCATCATTGAGGTCCCTTTTGAGAGAATAACCATGGATTTGGTTGGCCCTTTGCTGAAGTCCGCTAGAGGGCACCAGCACATCTTGATGATAATGGACTATGCCACCTGTTACCCTGAAGCAATTCCTCTCCAAAACACCTCTGCCAAAACCATTGCCAAAGAGCTATTTCAGATGGGCCTTCCTAAAGAAGTACTAACTGACCAGGGCACCCTGTTTATGTCTAGAATAACAAAAGAGCTTTGCAAACCTCTTAAAGTGACCCAATTACCTACTTCAGTGTAGCACCCTGAAACAGATGGGCTGGTTGAAAGATTTAACAAAACTTTAAAACAAATGCTGAGGAAGGTGGTTGATGAAGGCGGAAAGAATTGGGATTGTTTACTTCCTTATTTGATGTTTGCTATCAGAGAGGTTCCCCAATCATCCACAGGATTCTCTCCTTTTGAGATACTGTATGGGAGGCACCCACAAGGATTACTGGATATTTCCGGGGAAACATGGGAGAGTGAGAGTTCCCCTCATAGAAGTGTGATTGAACATGTGGCAAAAATGCAAGACAGAATTGCACAAGTGATGCTTATTGTGAAGGAACATTTGGCACAGGCCCAGTTGGCTCAGCAGATGATTACAATCATGGGGCCCAAGTCTTTTCTTTTACAGCTGGTGATAGGGTGTTGGTGTTGATCCCCACGGTTGAAAGTAAATTCCTAGCCAAAATGGCAGGGTCCCTATGAAGTGTTGGAAAAATGGGTGATGTGAATTATAAAATTAGCCAACCAGGAAGACGAAAACCTGAGCAGATATACCATGTGAATCTGCTAAAACCATAGAAGAATAGGGAAACCTTAGTCACTGAGACTACCCCATTTACTGTTCCGCCTAACCGGGTTATGACTGAAATTGGGATAGCGGAGAATCTGTCCAAAACTCAGCAACAGGAAGCTAGAGAGTTTGTGCTCCAAAATAAAGAGAAATTTTCAGATTTGCTAGGTTGGATGTCTGGGGTTGAACATGACATTGTCACTACACCAGGGGAAAGGGTCAAGTTGAAACCTTATAGAATTCCTGAAGCCCGGCGAGAGACAATTTGCCAAGAAGAAAAAAAATGCGTGAGCTGGGGATTATTGAAGAGTCAAATAGTGATTGGCCCAGTCCTATTGTGTTAGTGGCCAAACCAGATGGAAGTTGGTGGTTTTGTAATGACTTTCGCCACTTGAATAAAATCACTAAGTTTGACACCTACCCCATGCCCCGCATAGATGAACTGATTGATCGCCTGGGGACAGCCCGGTATATGATGACGTTAGACCTGACCAAAGAGTAGTGGCAAATTCCTGTCTCCGAATTGGTCAAAGAAAAAAAACAGCATCTGTAACTCCAGAGAGATCTTTCCAGTATCAGAGGATGCCTTTTGGGTTACAGAATGTTCCAGCTACATTTCAACGGGTAATGGATAAGACCCTTCAGCCTTATTGAGCCTATGCTGCTGCATACCTAGATGACGTGGTCATCCATAGTGAGGATTGGGACTCATACTTACCAAAGTTTCAGTCTGTGTTAGAATCCATCTGGAAAGCTGGGTTTACAGCCAATCCAAAAAAATGTACCATTGGGCTAGAGGAGGCAAAGTATATGGGATATACCATTGGGAGAGGTCTAATAAAGCTCCAAGTAAACAAAGTTGAGGCTATACAGAGTTAGCCATGCCCAACCACCAACAAGAAGCAGGTTCAAACATTATTAGGAATCGCTGGCTATTATCACCGCTTTATTCCCCATTTTGCCTCACAGGCTGTTCCTCTGACCAATTTGACAAAAGGGAAGGAGTCTATTATTATCAAATGGATTCCCGAAGCAGAAGCAACTTTTGAGGCCTTAAAACAGGCCTTATGTAGTCAGCCAGTGTGTACTCATCTAACTTTTCAAGGGACTTTGTGGTCCAGACTGATGCATCAAATGTTGGGTTAGAAGCTGTGTTGTCTCAGGTTTTCAAAGGGGAAGAACACCCTGTCATTTACCTCAACTGGTAATTGAAGGCCCATGAAGAAAATGATGCCACCACTGAGAAATAATGTTTTGCGATAAAATGGGCTTTAGATTCTCTCCGGTACTATTTCTTGGGTAAACAATTTGAACTGGTAACAGATCACGTTCCATTAAAGTGGATGGCACAGAACAAAGAGACCAATATAAGGGTGAATAGGTGGTTCCTGGCCCTTCAAAAATTCTCAGGGCTCTATAAACCTTCCAGGTTGCTTCAAGAAAGGGGCTCCACCCAGGAACCAAATCTCTGTGCAGCGCAGACTGGGGAGCAGCAATACCTCTGAATGGTGAGATTAAGTCTGTGTGACTAAAAACCTCTGTTTATTTCTGTGTGACCACCAACTGCCTGGGCAGCAAAGAAAAAAAAATGGGTAGCCCCTGGAAGTCGCACATCCAAAATGTTCTAGAGAGGTGAGTAGAATGGCAACCTCAGCCTGAACTCCAACCAGGCCATGCCCCCAATGCATTTCACTGGCCTTTCACTAAGCCACAGCCTACCGCTGTTTGGAGAGTGGTAGGCTGTGGCAGAACAAGTAGTCAGTGTTCCTGTGTCTTTGCAGTTAGACTCCCAAAGTGGCAAGGGTTTATTTTCTGTTTTCTTTTATTTTACGTGTTTTGATGCCTGCACTTTGTAACCACAGATGTGTAAATAAACAATAGTCTATGCTTTCACAAAGACCCTGCTGTCTGTCCATGCCTACTTCACTGTGCTGTGACCCACCCAGAGTGTCCTGCACACCCCGCTACTGAGCTACTCGCTCACAATATATATATATATATATATATATATATATCTCATAAAGGTATAACAGTATAGCTGCATATAAACGCATATATGCACAGTATATATATATATATATATATATATATATATATATAAAACACTTATTATGGTTAATAAATAGTGGTAAATTCCGATTTCACATTTATAAGCTCTATTTGTGTGTAAATGCTGACAAAAAGAGGACTGTATGGTATATAAGATACAAGGACTTGGAGCACTGGAAAAATTCTTGTCTAATACTTACTAATGCTTACAGCAGTGGCACTAAAATTTCATGTCCCTCTCTCAATGGTTAAAAGCTTTATGATGATAACATCGGACTTCTTATCCACTCTGAGGGTTCTCCAGATACAGTCTCCCATGGCTGGACCAAGCAGTTACTAAACTGTTTTGTAACAATAGAAATTTGCAGTTTAAATTGGTGGAAATGGTAGAAACCATTGCCTTGATAATGCATGCAGTAAGCATGTAAACACAGCTGTAAGTTTTGGTGGGTTTTAAATATGGGTGTACTGTATGTTGACAATGTTTTGTTTGCTTCAGACAGACTTTGCATTCCTGCAGACTTGAAGTAAGTCAAATTCAGGTCAGAAGGAAATCAACTGCAGGTCAAACGCACCTATCAATGAATTCATAATAATCTCATATATGTCTTAAACTGATGTGGTGGTGTTGACATGTAACCTGCAATCAGAAAAAGAGGAATGTGGTTAATATTGAGTACAGAACCTGCAATTTTCACATTGTTCTACTAAGTTTCTTAAAACAAGGAGTGGTGGAACTGCAAAATTAAGTAGTAATGAGTAGGGTTCGTGAATGCTTAATTCTTCACTTCAAACACAATTTTTAGTTTTGGGCTATGAAAACTTTAGAATATATAACTAATAAAGCAGCATGCATAAATACATATGCATTGTATATGATTATCTGTTAGTAAATATTCAGATGATAGCATTATATTTTGTGTATGGTCTGCAGTGCAATAGTTTCAAGTTTGCCTTGTAGGCACACAACAAAACGCATGATTTATATCTTAGTCGTTATAATTTAAACCTTCAGAGAGTTAACATATCATACTGGCAAGTTAATTTATTGTCAGTGCTTGGACGGTAAGCAAGGCTATGAATTGGGAATGATTCTGAACTAAAATATAAATGGATAGAAGTTGGCATTCTACTTGCAAAGTGTGCTTGCATGATAATTAGAGCAGCATTGCAATGATAAGGTGGAGAAAAAGAAGCAGCTGTCCTAGGAATAATAGGAGCAGGGATAAGGTACAGCATTAAATGTTTCCAATCTCCTCTTCTGTGAAGCAAAGCAAAACTATATTATCATTCCAAGTATTAAAGGAAAAGTTCCAGATGCATACAGTTAAAGCAATATATTAAAAATGTTGAGTATTTCAATTTTACATTGAAAATAAAACTGAACATTTGTTTACAAAAAAAATCTTCTCTCAACTATATGAGTAGCAAGGATTTGAATAAATGTTTTAGAAAATTAAAGATTTTGTTGTCTAGATATCGAAATACAGTAGGTCATTCAAATGCCTTTGCACTAATTTCTCAATGCATCCCTGAGCGGGAGGTTCTGACAGCCCTGATAAATATTGCTGTAGCCTAGATTCATCACTCAAAAATCATATTTTGGCATTCATATTCCAAAATGACTATAAAGTGAAATATGCTTGGTTACTAGGGAGTACCTCACTTTATGCAAAACACTGTTGCATGTCCTATTATTGTTTTAGTACAATTATCTTGCTTCAAAATTGTACAATTATCTCCCTCCAAAACAACTGCCAGTGGAGTACGAAAGTGGTTACTCTTCCTTTGTGACTCAAAATTTGTCAAGGATACCGTCTGCATAAAGTTTGTAGGTTCCTCCTGTGTTTGTGTGTTTCTGCCAAAAAAAAAGGTGACAGGTAAATTGGTCCTATTAAATGTAGTATACACATTTGATTGTGAGCTATTTTGGGAGACAGGGGTTTATATAATTTGTTTTATGTAAAGTATTGTATAATATACGATTACATATAAAAATCTGAGCTTAATGGAATGCCCAAACCCCCCAAATGTTCAACGAATTACCCATTACCCAGCTTCCACTCCAAATAAGTGTTCCCTATAATGCGCTCAGTGTACTAAGAAACCAAAATAATAAGAACTGTACTAATAAATGTGCATATTAAAAAAAAAAAAACAATAACAAACCAATGCTTTCCTAAACATATATGCTCTTATAAAAAGTGCCAGAAATGAGTGCAAAATATTTGCAACCCCAAAGTGTTATAGTGATATACAGTTGTGCTCATAAATTTACATACCCTGGCAGATTTATGATTTTTTGGCCATTTTTCAGAGAATATGAATGAGAACACAAAAACATTTCCTTCACTCATGGTTAGTGTTTGGCTGAAGCCATTTATTATCAATCAACTGTGTTTACTCTTTTTAAATAATAATGAAAACAGAAACTACCCATATTACCCTGATTAAAAGTTTACATACCTTGGTGATTTTGACCTGATAACATGCACACAAGTTGACACAAAGGGTTTTGAATGGCTATTAAAAATAACTATACTCACCTGTGATCTGTTTGCTTGTAATTAGTGTGTGTGTATAAGAGGTCAATGAGTTTTTGGACTTCTGACAGACCCTTACATCTTTTATCCAGTGCTGCACTGATGTTTCTGGATTCGGAGTCATGGGGAAAGCAAAAGAATTGTCAAAGGATCTGCGGAAAAAGGTAGTTGAACTGTATAAAACAGGAAAGGGATATAAAAATATATGCAAGGAATTGAGAATGCCAATCAGCAGTATTCAAACTCTAATCAAGAAGTGGAAAATGAGGGGTTCTGTTGAAACCAAACCCCAACTAGGTAGACCAACTAAAATTTCAGCCACAACTGGCAGGATAATTGTTCGGGATGCAAATAAAAAACCCCAAATAACTTCAGGACTGTCTGAAAACATGTTGTGTGGCTGTTTCAAGATGCACAATAAGGAGGCACTTGAAGAAAGATGGGCTGCATGGTTGAGTCGCCAGAAGAAAGCCATTACTACGCAAATGCCACAAAGTATCCCATTTAAAATATGCCAAACAGCACAGACACAAGCCTCAAACCTTCTGGCACAAAGTCATTTGGAGTGATGAGACCAAAATTGAGCTTTTTGGCCACAACTAGAGTTGAGCGAACCTCTGGAAGTTTGGGTTCTGCTGGTCCGTCCGAACTTCGGGACAAAGTCCGGGTCCGGGTCCGGACGGAACCCGAACGATCGCATGGACAACACGTATTTTCAAGCCCAGGGGTAACTAAAGTTACCCCAAGCAACAGGTACGCTAGCAAGCCCAAGGCAGGCCTGGGCCTGGGCCTGAAACAGGGCTTCAAGCCTGCCTGGTCGTCTTGGGTTTGAAGGTCTCCAAGCGAGTTGAGATCAACACCGGTTTTTCGAGTTAAAACCAGAGTAGTGAGGTTTACTGAAACACGGTCTTCCAAACTCCGAACACAGACACGACAAACCGTATAAAATTTACCCTATGAAACACCGTAAACGCATCATTACCGAAAGAAGACCGCTGAGTTGGTACGTC
>BLSH010501326.1:350951-361399 GCA_018402905.1 Glandirana rugosa | reverse complement strand
TTGGATATGGGGGACTCCCCTTGATGTCCATTGATGAAAAGGCAGATTGGGGATGTGGTGTTGTAGTGTAGAGAAGGGGAGGGTACGTGGGTGCCGTGTCTAAGTCAGTGTTGTTCCTAAGGTATTGGAAAGCTACAGCGGAGGCTTTTAGTGTAGGGGCTGTGTGATGTGTGATGCCGGACAGCAACCAAGAACATAAATCATTGTTGGATACATAGGTGGCCTCTATATCACACCAGGGTTGGGGGGCGGACAGTGATATCCAATGCTTAAGTTGAGCTAGAATGGATGCCATGTAATAGTCCTTAATGTTTATCAGTCCTGCACCCCCTGCGTTTTTGTGGTTTTGCAGGATGGTCCGCGAGCAGCGTGGTCTCTTTCTCTGCCAGAGAAATTGGCCGAGAATGCACTGTGCTGTTATGAAGAAGGAATTAGGGACTGGGATAGGAAGAGATCGAAATAGATAAATGAGCTGGGGGAGTTTATACATTTTAAAAAGTGCCAGGCGTCCCAACCAAGACAAGAAAGATTTTGATAGTGCATCTAGGTCCCCCTGCAGGGTTTTTAGAGCAGGAGAGTAATTTGCCTGATAGAGTGCTGCGGTACTTCTGGTTAGCTCAATTCCTAAGTAGGTAATAGAGCTATTCGCCCATTTGTATGAATATTGGTTTTGAATCGTGACTTTAAGAGCCCGGGAGATATTAATATCTAAGATAAAAGATTTAGTTATATTTGCTTTATAGTAAGAGAATTTAGAGTAGTCAGATAATACTTGTTGAACTGAAGCCAGGGAGGGTAGGGGATCTGACAGTGCTAGGATAATGTCGTCCGCAAACAAGTTGATTTTGTGGGTCCTATGGCCTATGCTGACGCCACTGATCCTGGGTTTAGAACGCACCTTCTCCGCCATGGGCTCCATAGCCATATTGAAAATTAGAGGTGATAGTGGACACCCCTGCCTGGTGCCATTTGAAATGCGAAATGGTTTAGACATCATGTTAGAGCAGTATACCTGAGCAGAGGGGTTAGAGAGCCATAATGGCAGAGAGTATGCGCCCTTGAAAGCCAAATTTTTGTAGCGTCAGATGAACATAGGGCCAATAGACTCTATCGAACGCCTTCTCCGCGTCCAAAGAAAGGAGCAGAGAAGGAGTTCGAGTCTTTTCTAGATGATGCAGGATGTTAATCATTCGCCTGGTAGCATCCGACGTTTGCCGCCCTTTGGTAAAGCCGGACTGGTCCGGGTTGATCAGGGTGGGTAGAATGTCCGTCAAGCGAATGGCCAGCATCTTTGCGTAAAGTTTAACATCATGGTTTAGTAATGATATCGGACGATAGTTTTGTGGAAGGGAGGTATCCTTCCCTGGCTTCGGCAAGGTGACAATTAGCGATTTTAAAGATTCTGTGCTGAGAGTTGAGGAAGAGGCTGCAGCATTTAAGAACCTACAAAGCGGGGGTATTAATGTATCCTTAAATTTTTTATAGTATTCCCCTGTTATACCGTCTGGTCCCGGGGACTTATTGTTGGGCAGGGAGTCTATGGCTTTGCCTAGTTCTGAGTGGGTAAAAGGCTTGTTGAGCTCGTCCAGTTGGTCAGTTGACAGTTGGGGAAGGTTAATGTCAGGACCTGTGTACTTGCTCGGGTCACCTGCGGGTGGCACTGTTGTATGGAATATCAAAGGGTGTAGTTCTGGTGGCCACCAGTGGGTGTCTCCTAGCAGATGGAGTACACAGGTCATTAAGCTACACCTGATGGGGCTGCTGGGACTATATAAGCCCGCCTTACATCCAGTCCCAGTGCTTCAGCGTTTTCTCTGCAAGCCGTATCCTGCCCGAGCCTGACCTGTACTGCTCCATGCTCCATGCTCCATGCTCCATGCTCCATGCTCCATGCTCCATGCTCCAGACCTGACCTGACCTGATCTGATCCGTGTTCTGTCCCCCTGGAACCTGCATTTTGCTCCCTCCTTCACCATTCCACCCTCGGTATTTTCCTCCCTATTCTCATTTGATATCTGCCTGTTTTGCCTTTGTGTGTCTTGCATTTGTATTTAGTTAGATAGTTAGTTAGGTGTTTGGTTTTGGGTTGTCGTGTTTTTGCCTTCTTTCACTTGCTTGTTTTTGTTACTGGTGTTGGGTGTTTTGCAAGTGTGTCATTTTTATAATAAATATATTTTCACCTATCTGCATAGTCCTGATTCTTTTAGGTGCAGCCCATTGATCTGCTTCCCCTTGCTGAAGGCTTGCAAATCTTGACAGTTAATGTCGTCTAGGAAGGTTTGGATATCGGCTGACGTGGGTTGGTGTACGGTGGAATCTTCTTTTAGGTTGTATAGGGTCCCCTAGTAGGAGCTAAAAGCATCTGCAATTTCTTGGGGATTAGTCAGGCGTTTGCCAGACGATGGATGGTACAAGTAGGGTATGCTCGATCTCAGTCTCTGCTCCTTGGTCAAATAAGATAGGAGTTTACCTGTTTTGTTTCCTGAAGCAAAAAAGGTAATTTTAAGCTTTCTTTGTTGTGATTCGTATTTGGCCAGGAGCAGGTTTCTGAGATCTAAGCGGAGCCGCCCCAGTTTGATTTTAAGCGCAGGTTGGGGGTTTTGTTTATTGAAGCACGAAAATGAGTCTCTTGTACACATAAGACGTCGCAGTTGGTCTGAATTGCAAGTTTCCAAAGAGAGGCTCTTTTTGCAGGGTGATTAAGCCCTTTGGCATTAATGGATAGCAGCTTTATGCCCATAGTTACTGCAAACGATAGGTTGAGTACAAAGTTGGATTACCGGAGCAAACTAATGTGAGCTGAAGAAAAGAGGAAAAAGAAAAAAAAAAAAAGAAAAAAAAGTCTGTTCCAAAAGGAAAAATATAAATTGTAAAACAAGAGCGAACTTTGGCGCTGTAGAGCTTCTATTTGGGGTAAAAGGTTAAGGTGACCTGGAGCTCATGACACCGTTCCAGGCCATGATAGTTGCTTGTGTTGCAACTCATATCAGCGTGGGCAATGCTTGTGAGCTGAACATGGCGGCAGTGGGTTAGTAGTGGGCGCAGGGCCAGCAACATGATGATTGGATTCCTGGTCTTCAGCTTCCGGGACAATTCCCAATGTTCGCAGCTGCTGCAGGCCATCGTTAAGAGATGTGATGAGGTATTTGGCATTCTGGTGAGTAACCAGAATTTTTGCTGGGTTTACCCATTGATATATTAGCTTGTGGTTCCGAAGAGCCTTTGTAATAGTGTTGAGCTGTCTACGTTTCTGTAGTGTATGCCGGGACAGGTCCGCAAATATCTGAAGATGAGAGTATGGGTCGGGCAACGTCCCCAGATTACGGGCCTTTGTCATGAATTGAGACTTTACATGATAAAAGTGGACTCGGAGTATTACATCCCGTGGAGTGGAGTTGGGTAGGTAAGATGGTTTAGGGAGCCTATGAGCTCGATCAACAACCAGTTCTGTGTTTTTGACTTCCAGGCACACGGACTTGATTAAAGTACGGACATATGCGGTTAGGTCCTGGTTTTGTATTTCTTTAGATACTCCCCGGATTTTAAAATTATTTTCCGGTGAGACCTGTCTTCAAGGTCTGCCAGCTTGTCCTTTATCCATTCGTGTTCTTCTTTGTGTTCGTTATGGGTGTCGATCAGGTCGTTGACTGTGGAGGAACAAGCGGTCAGCTGGTTTTCCACCTGGGTTACCCTGTTATTAATAAAGGGCAATTCTTGCTTGAATTGGTGCATCATAAAAACCATGTCAGCTTGTATTGTGTTTCTCAGGGATACTAACATTTCCTTAAGCAGTGTGTCCATTACTGGCTGATTGGTGGTCGGGAAAAGAGTTATGGCGTCTCCACTGTTGATAGAGGTAGACAGTTGGGAAGTTGGATGATTCATCTCTTTGGAGATAGGTTCTGGGGTGTCCAACCTCATCCTTGCCTTAGCTGGGCTTCCTGATATCGAAGTGGTGGTAGGCGGGCCGCTGGGATTTGAAGGAGCACTGTCCATCTCTGAAGAGTCATTGATTAGAGTAGGCTCCATTTCTGTGACGAGATTCCCCTTATGAGGAGACGTTGTATGGTGAGGGCTTCTGTCCCGTACGGATGTGGTAGTTTCGTTATCCCGGTTCCTTCAGTCTGCAGGCTGGAACATATAGGCTGTGAGTTTCTGCATAGGTCTGTCTTCCTTTCTTTTGCTGGCCATCTATGTCTTGAGCGTAGGATAGTGTATGCGCAGATATTTGCTCAGTATTTGGTTGCAAACTGTTGGGATCACTTTGTATGGCCCGCAATGGTGTGCTGAGCTTAGGGTAGAGAGGCCATTTCAGCTTCTGGCTATCCGCCGGTTAATGTAGAATTTGCCGGTGGAGGCGGGAGTAGGGTGTTATAAGGTGGTATTGGCCCCTTAGAATAGGGGTCCCAAATAGGGTCTGTGTCAGGCTGTGTGGCCCGTTAGGGTGTCAGCTGGTGGGATCAGCCTGATTTGAAATGCGTGTTAGTGTGCAGGAGTCAGAGATAAGAATGTGGGGTAGTATGCCAGGTAACAGTAAAGGTTTCCTTAGTTTCCTAAAATCAGGATTATTTCACAGGTCGCTTGGTGTCCATTTTCCCCAAAGCAGTCACTACTTCTTTAGGTTGGGTCGCTAAATTCAGGGCTGTAGAGAGGTTGAACCTCGGTGCTCAGCTGCGTATGTTGGTTAAACAGTAGTGCTGAGGAGTAGAAGTGCTCTCAGTGGATCCCTGGGTGTACCAAGATGGCCACCGTATGGGAAATCCTGGAGTATTGCTCTGCAACATAGATAGATAAGTGCCCCACAAACCTAAACAGTGTCTCCCCACTCTGTGTCAGGATCTTTTAGGGTTCTGAGTCTCTGCTGGTAACGTTTGAGGCTTGAGGCCTGTCGTTGGGAGTTCCAAGATGGCGGCCGTGGAGGCCTCACTGAAGCCGGGGACTCAATTTCGGGCCGCTCCCGCACTTGGTACCGCCGCTACCATTGAAATGCTGCAAAACACGGGCCAGGTATAGTATGATGGATAGGGCCCCAGGGCAGGTGTCAATCTGATTGCCGAGCGGTGCTGATGGGGTACAGGTTGAGCGGGATGCCGCCGGCCGAGCTCCGGTTGGCCTAGGCTGCAATCACGCGTGAAATCACTCTGTTGGGGCCTCAAAAAGTCTCCTAGGTGAAGAGTGAGAGGTGCAGGGTTGGGAGATATGTTGTAGATGGACTCACCAAGGATTGATGTGCTGGATGGAGGTGGATTTAGCTGGAGCTCAGCAGGCTGCGTCCATCTCCTTCCATGCCAGGTCACGCCCCCTTGAAAGCCTTTATAAGCGTTTACAAGAAGTTATATTCGGAAGTCTTGAGACCACATCGCCTGACAAACTAAATGAGTTTTTACACTCCTTACCAATCCCCACACTCAAAAAACATCATAAGGACGACCTGGAAGAACCTATTTCACCAGAAGAGATTATTCAGGTTATTAAACCCTTAAAGAACATCTAAGCCCCTGGCCCCGATGGATTTTCCATCCCTTACTACAAACATTTTGCAAGCACTCTAGCTCCCCACATGGCCCGATTATTTAACCACTTATGCTCAGGTGAGCCACTAAACACTGATCTGAACTTAGCCTTCATCACAATCATACCCAAACCTGATAAGGACCCAACATCAAAAACTGGATAATGCACCGAGCATCTCTAAACCCTGATTGGAGATTCGGCTACTATATGACTGAGGGACATTTTTGGGACTTAAGGTTTAGCGATCACCTTTGATCCCCCCGGGACTGCATTCTGGGGGGGGGGCTGGGGATGTTTCTCACCGTGACACAGTTTGTCCCCATTGGGGGTCCAAGTGTCCTCCCTTATGAGCATCCCCTCCTATCCTCTTTCGGGGCAGCCATGGGAGGGATTGGTTGGGTGGAAGATCTGGCAAATCCGAATGCTTATGTTATTCTATGTATCTGACACATCATTCCCGCATTCTCTTGCACTGTACTGTCAATTTTATGATGTTATAACTCAATAAAAATCTATTGAAAGTAAAAATGAGTACACCCCTCACATTTGTGTAAATATTTTATTATATCTTTTTATGTGACAACACTGAAGAAATGTCACTTTGCTACAATGTAAAGTAGTGAGTGTACAGCTTGTATAGCAGTATAAATTTGCTGCCCCCTCAAAATAACTCAACACACAGCCATTCATGTATAAACCACTGGCAACAAAAGTTAATACACCCATAAGTGAAAATGTCAAAATTGTGCCCAAAGTGTTAATATTTTGTGTGGCCACCATTATTTTCCAGCACTGCCTTGACCCTCTTGGGCATGGAGTTTACCAGAGCTTTACAGGTTGCCACTGAAGTCCTCTTCCACTCCTCCATGACGACACCATGGAGCTGGTGGATGTTAGAGACCTTGCGCACCTCCACCTTCCATTTGAGGATGCCCCACAGATGCAAAATAGGGTTTGGATCTGGAGACACGCTTGGCCAGTCCTTCCCCTTTATCAGCTTCTTTAGCAAGGCAGTGGTCCTCTTGGAGGTATGTTTGGGGTTGTTATCATGTTAGAATACTGCCCTGCAGCCCAGTCTCCGAAGGGAGGGGATCATGTTCTGCTTCAGTATGTCACAGTACATGTTAGCATTCATGGTTCCCTCAATGAACTGTAGCTCCCCAGTGCCAGCAACACTCATGCAGCCCCAGACCATGACACTCCCACCACCATGCTTGACTGTAGGCAAGACGCACTTGTCTTTGTACTCCTCACCTGGGTGCCGCCGCGCACGCTTGACACCAAATAAGTTTATCTTGGTCTCATCAGACCACAGGACAGTAATCCATGTCCTTAGTCTGCTTGTCTTCAGCAAACTGTTTGTGGGCTTTCTTGTGCATCATCTTCAGAAGAGGCTTCCTTCTGGGATGGCAGCCTTGCAGACCCATTTGATACAGTGTGCGGCATATGGTCTGAGCACTGACAGGCTGACCCCCACCCCTTCAACCTCTGCAGCAAGGCTGGCAGCACTCATACCTCTATTTCCCAAAGACAACCTCTCGGTATGAGCATGTCCACTCAACTTCTTTGGTCGACCATGGCAAGGCCTGTTCCTGAGTGGACCCTGTCCTGCTAAACCGCTGTATAGTCCTGGCCACTGTGCTGCAGCTCATTTTCAGGATCTTGGCAATCTTCTTATAGCCTAGGCCATCTTTATGTAGAGCAACAGTTCTTTTTTTCAGGTCCTCAGAGAGTTCTTTGCCATGAGGTACCATGTTGAACTTCCAGTGACCAGTATGAGAGAGTGAGAGCGATAACGCCAAATTTAACACACCTGCTCCCCATTCACACCTAAGGCATTTAACACTAATGAGTGCCATGACACCGGGGAGGGAAAATGGATAATTGGGCCCAATTTGGACATTATCACATAGGGGTGTACTCATTTTTGTTGGCAGTGGTTTAGAAATGAATGGCTGTGTGTTGAGTTATTTTGATGGGACAGCAAATTTGCACTGTTGTACTAGCTGTACACTCACTACTTTACACGGTAGCAAAGTGTAATTTCTTCAGTGTTGTCACGTGAAAAGATATAATAAAATATTTACAAAATGTGAGGGGTGTACTCACTTTTGTGAGATACTGTATGAATGTTTTGCTTTACATTTATATTTTAAGTAAATGGGTTGTTTAAAAAGGTAAGGGTTCACATACACTTTAAACATCCCATGTTTTAGCCTCCTCTGCCAGTCGTATACTCACTTGTCCTGGGGCCAGTGCATTCACTGCACATTCTCCATTCCTTTCTGCAGAGTTTTTCATTCTACCATTCGTACTTTGTCTGCCTCTCTGGGGTCAGGGAAGCTACAATGTAAATGATTCTTTCATTTAATGAAACAATGCCATTTTGCATTATCCATATACTATGATGAGTTGACCCCAAATGGAGTATGCCCAATCCCACATCAAATAACCCTAGCTATTTAAAGATTAGCTTCAGGATTTTAGCAACTCCCCCTCCCACTCTCCTCTAACTGAAAAAAGAGTCTATTCAAATATCCATTTTAGAGTAAAGGAGGGTTATAACCTCCACCAGCTTTCTTTTAGCATCTGTGTCCCATTGAGGAGATTTTCTTACACTTCTTGTCCCATATCCAAAACAAAAATCTTTCCAAAATGAAGGAATCCTGGTTTGTCACCAGAGGGATCAGAACTAGTGTCCCCATTGGCAGATTTCCTCTATATTAGTGTTCCGATATCAACCCAAATTTGAGATTTTCTTTTGCTTTCTCTTTTAATGATAATGGTATACAGAACTCAGAGAGGGGCAATTCTTTCTAATGGGGCACAGAAATCAATACAAACTGACAGGTGTTCTGATCCCTCTCCCCTCTACCCAAAACAAAAAGAAAAAAATTGCTTAGTTTATTTCTTACACTTTAACTGAAGCCACAGTAACACAATGATCCTTCTCTCTTCTTCTGTTTACTTCCTGGTATCACTGCCTGATTGATGTGCACAACTCCTATTGGTGGAGGCAACACTTCCAGAGGCCAGGTCCACTCTAATAGGCTCCAGAGCCAGGAGAACTTATGTGGGCAGTGAGGGGACCAGTGCCCAGGAAGGTAAAGAGCAGGGAAAAAAATGTCTGGTCCCCAGGGTAAGAAATAATTTTTGCTTGTAGACAACACGTTGACTTTGATCCATTACACGGTAGGAACCCTTAGGAAGAGGTGCCTGAGGAGAAAAGGTGGCCATAGATGGATGAAAATTTGGCCGGTTCAGCAAGGACCGGTCAAATTTTGATCCATGTGTGGCCACTGCAGTTAAGCAGAAGTCGATCTACTGATTGACTTATTTTCAACCACCTGTCAGAAAAAAGCCACTTGATCAGCACTGCAGTTTTGATCTGTGTATTATTACAGCAGGGGAGTCTCTCCGCTGTCAGAATACAGTAGCGCAGAAGGGAGGATTCCCCCATCCACCTCGAATGTGTGAATGAGAGAAATGGTTCAGGTTTTTATTTTTCATTTGGTTCGCTGACTGAATGAAAAAAAAAAAAAACAGAACCATGCAAAGCCAACTGAAGGTAATTGATACATAATGCACTATTTACATTTTATTTCTTACTGGAGTTAGGATTTAAGTCACTTTCAACAATATGACTAAGTGTGCAGGCCATGCCTGCACATAGGTGCAACACCCCACAGATTTTATGCCCAAATTCAGTACAGTTCTAATTGGGCATGACTTCAGTGTTTCCTCGTAGTGTCAAAACTTGCCTGCCCAATCCTGCCTCATGCATATTCCTATACAGGTACATGACGCTAGAGATTTCCTTTTCATGTCCAGTAATGAAAATGCAATAGAAAAGGAGTAGAAATCTCTAGTAGAAATACAGTAAAAAGAGCCAAACATAGGTTCTAAACATTCCCAACTCTAAAACTCTAGTATGTACTGTACAAGATAGTGTTTAGGAGTGGGAGTGCGTCTTTGATATGTACTGTGCAGTAGTTTATGTAGTACCCCATACATTGGAAAGCAAAAAAATGTCCCTACACTAAGATCAGCTTAAAAACTCCCATTTACGTTGCTTGACAATAAAGAAATAACTCCTTATGTTGGTGACAGTAGACATGTTCCCCCTCAAATTTGTGGTCAGTGGAAGAGCTCCACTTCACAAAGAGTATCAGCACAGAAGTGGCCTCGTAGTAGAGAAATTCTGCCCTGGTTAGTTTATTACACCCATTACATTAGTGTCACTAATATAGGTCCCATATACTGACGAAATGATATACACAGCCACATTAATTGGTACAGTGGGTGTAACCTAAAGAGAAATACTGTGATAGAACATGAGTGTATTCATTGCATGCACACCGTAGGCTCCATTTGCAATTTCTACTACAGATGTGGGATCTTCTGGGGTGTGGAATACATACCTCACAACTTTAGAATTGCAAAATGGGGGAGGGTTGGATATTGATGGGAAACGTCGTTCCTCGTGTACTTTCCAACTACGTACAAATTTTTTTTATTTTTGTTTAAGGGTCGAGCGAATGGTCGGTCGGACGGGCGGATGAAGAGTGACGACACGTATAGGGACACGAATAGTAAGGGGGTAAAACGTTAAGATTTCAACACTCCATACATAAGGTGTGGGGTCTTCTAGGGTGTAGACATCATCTTTAACGTTTACCTCGGATGCCACACGTACGTTACTTATGTGAGTACAAGATAGTGTCATAAAGAGAAATCCAATGTGGGTGACATGGTTAATTACACCGACACATATAGTAAAGCAGTCATATACCCTGGATATAATCACTGTGATTACATTACCCACATTATTTGATTGGTCCCGTCTTAAAGAGATGATGCTCCGGTGAAGACACGACTATGAGAAACACTTCACCTCGAGAAGGTGACTGGTGTTTAAACTCCCCCTTGTACAG
>BLSH010501326.1:322434-333933 GCA_018402905.1 Glandirana rugosa | reverse complement strand
CTTGATGAAAGCTCAGAGTTGTCACCTGAACCCCATGGCCATCTGTCTTTCACCTCAGCCCCTTGTACATTGGCTTTTTGATGACTCTCCTGGTGTGCTTTCCGTGGACCATCCATATAGCGCTGCCCCAGAAGTGGAAGACATTGAGTGCACCGATGCCAAACCACTTCTGTTGCAGGATGAGGACATTGAAACACCAGCGCAGCAGATCTCTGATGATGACGAAACACAGATGCCAACTGCTGCAGCTTGCCTCAGTGTGCAGACTGACAAGGAGGGCAGTGATGAAGGGTGGGTGGAAGATGATGTGGAGGATGATGAGGTCCTAGATCCCACATGGAATGAGGGTCATGCGAGTGACGTGTGCAGTTTGGAGGAAGAGGTGGTGGTCCCACAGAGGCACCAGCACAGCAAAAGAGGAAGCAGGTTGCAAAAGCGGAGCGAGCATCCCCTAGACAGTATGCCTGCTACTACCCACCGCACCCAGGGACCTGGCACACCAAAGGCAGCTCAAAGGCGTTCCCCGCATGGCAGTTCTTCAGACAATGTGCTGACGACAAGACACGAGTGGTTTGCAAGCTGTGCAATGATAGCCTGAGCCGGGGCATAAATGTTCTCAACCTGAGCACAACCCCCATGACCAGGCATCTAAATTCAAGGCACAAGCTGCATTGGAATAATTACCTCAAAATCCAAGAATGGTCTCGGCCTCCTCCTGCTTCCTCTTCTGCTGCTGCCTCAGACTCTTCCTCCACCTCTACAGTGACAGTGTCACCTGCCACCCAGCAAACAGACGATAAGACAGCAACGCCACCATGTCCGCCACCGTCCCCAAGCATTTCCACATGGTCCCATGGAAGCTTACAGCTGTCCATCTCCCAAACACTGGAGAGAAAAAGGAAGTACCCCCTACCCACCCATGATCCCTGGCCCTGAATGCCAGCATTTCAAAATTCTGGCCTTTGAAATGCTGTCATTCCGTCTGGTGGACACGGACAGTTTCAAAAACCTGATGGCGGTGGCTGTCCCACAGTACGTGGTTCCCAGCCACCACTACTTTTCCAGGCGAGCCATCCCTTCCCTGCACAAACAAGTCGGGGACAAGATCAAGTGTGCACTGCACAACGCCATCTGTGGCAAGGTCCACATAACCACTGATACATGGACCATTAAGCATGGGTAGGGACGCTATATCTCGCTAACTGCACACTGGGCAAATGTAGTGGCGGGTGGGCCTGAGCCAGCTAGCCATTTGACTCATGTCCTTCCACCACCGAGGATTGCAGGGCATTTCTCTTTGCCTCCTGTTGCCTCCTCCTCCTACTGCGCTTTCTCCTCCTAGCCACCTACTCATCCGCTCAGCGTAACACCTTCACCACCAACATCAGCACATCCAGGGGGAAATGACAGCAGGCTGTTTTAAAACTGATATGTTTGGGGGATAAACCCCACACTGCGCAGGAGCTGTGGACGGGCATTGAACAACAGACCAATGAGTGGTTGTTGCCACTGAGTCTCAGGCCCGGCCTGGTGGTTGCGACAATGGCCAAAATCTCGTAGCGGCTCTGGGCCGAGCCGTTTTGACGCACATCCCTTGCCTGGTGCATGTGCTGAATTTGGTGGTACAGAATATTCTAAAAAACTACCCGGAAATGTCAGAGCTGCTGCATAAAGTGGGGGCCGTCTGTGCGCACTTTCGGCATTCTCACCCTGCTGCTGCTCGCCTGTCTGTGCTGCAGCGGAACTTCGGCCTTCCCGCTTACCGCCTCATATGGGACATGCCCACAAGGTGGAACTCCACCTTGCACATGCTGGAGAGACTGTGCGAGCAGCAGCAGGCAATAGTGGAGTTTCAGCTGCAGCACGCACGGGTCAGTCGCTCTGCGAAACAGCACCACTTCACCACCAATGAGTGGGCCTCCATGCGAGACCTGTGTAGCATATTGCGGTGTTTTGAGTACTCCACCAACATGGCCAGTGCCGATGACGCTGTTCTCAGCGTTACTATCCCACTTCTATGTCTCCTTGAACAAAACACTTCGGGCCATGATGGAAGAGGATGTGGCACAGGAGGATGAGGAGGAGGAAGAGGGGTCATTTCCACAGTTAGCAGGCCAGTCATTTGCAAGTGGCTCGGAGGGTGGGTTCCTGCACCAGCATAGGCCAGGTCAAAAATATTCAAGCCAGGGCACAGTTCTGGAGGACGAGGAGGACGAGGAAGATGAGGAGGAGGAGGAATCGCAGCAGGGTGGCACCCAACGCAGCTCGTGGGCATCACTGGAGCGTGGCTGGGGGGATACAGAGGACACAGATGATATACCTCCCACAGAGGACAGCTTGTCTTTGCCTGTGGGCAGCCTGGCACACATGGCCGACTACATGCTGCAGTGCCTGCGCAACGACAGCCGAGTTGCCCACATTGTAACTTCTTCTGATCACTGGGTGGCCACCCTGCTGGATCCCAGTTACAAGGACAACGTGCCATCCTTAATTCCCTCACTGGAGCGTGAGAGGAAGATGCGCGACTACAGGCATGGATCCCACAAGACTTGTCTGTACCTTGTGCAGAATAAACATTTAGACCGGACTCACACAGCCATTCGTATACTTGTTTTTTTTAATAGGCCTCAATATTTGGGGGGTTACCCCAATTATAAACAAATAATAAATAGCTACCTCCTCCTCCTCCTCGACCACTGCCACTTCCACCTACACTGCCATGGTCACGGCCTAGTCAACCTCTAGGCTCCTACTCCACATCCACCCCCCCTTCCCATTTTTTTTTTTGAGTTTAATTTGTTTTCCTTATCCCCGTTTTTTTGTAGGCCCTACTCTTACCCCCATTTTACTTCCTTTTGCAGCCCTCTAGCACTTGCCAGGACTTTGTTACAGCCATTATTGTGCCTAAAAGTTCGGGTCCCCATTGACTTCAATGGGGTTCTGCGTCTGGGATAAAGTTCGGGCAACGTTCGGTGCCGAACCTGGACTTTTTCCCAAAGTTCGTTCGGACCCTCCGAACCCGAACGTCCAGGTGTTTGCTCAACTCTATCCGATAGATCACAGCTATCCTTAGAGAAACTGGAGAGAAAAGACAAATGCAGTGTTCCTCAAATGAGAAAAGTGAGGGAGGGAGGTGGGTGGGGCTAGAAGGATACTGATACCCCCTCCCTTATGTCCACTGGATCTGGGGGAGTGAGTCCAGAGAAGACCACCATGGGATAGGGCAGCAGAAGATAGTGTCAGATTCATAAAGCCAGGATTTGGTAATGGTGCATAGATAAAATTGGTTAGCGGTAAAGGAGAGAGATGAATTTGTTACAGACAGAGCAGGCATTCCAAACGGAGCAAAAGAAGGGGGGTCTGGTCTTGGGAAGAAGAGAAATGGAAACTAGATTGTGTGGATTGCTGCTGCAGCCAGAGGGTATAGGGAAATGGGTGCGTTGAGTACAGTTAAATGGAGGCCCAGAGTTTAGGGATATATCTCCAGAGGTTAGGAGATACAGAAGGGTGAGGGAGGTAATGTGGGAGTGCTATTTATATGAAGGGACATGCCCCAATGTCCTGGAGTTTTTTTGTGTGTGCGGATTAAGAGTTAGCAGGAGTTGGTGAGTGCAGTAATAGGGAGAGGACAGAAGTGAGGGTGATATATATAAGCTGTGGGGTGGAGAAGAGGGGTGAAGGAGAGTTAGTTTAAGTGGTAGAGAGTGCATGCTACAAGGAGATAGCGCTGAAGGGGTAAACAAGTTCACCTGTAGCCTGTGTGGTGTTTTTCAAAGTATTTTCTTGTGTTCATTCACTTTGTGCATTCACTGAAGTGCAGAGCCAGAAGTGTTCCCACTTATAGAAATACCCCCACATTGAGAAAGAGCCCTCACACAAAATGTGCCCACCCCCCTTGGCAAATTTGTTATTTCCAAGAGATGCTTAGATTTTTACTTCTAGGGATGGGGTGGGTGCATTCCAACTATCGAATCAGAAGGTAATAAAGTTTAGCTGGCTAAACAGAGCAAAATTCTCACTTCAGAAACAGACTAAGAGGGCACTAAAGATAGCAGGCCATAATATTGGGTAAGACAGGGGAGAAAATATAGCAAAGCAATGTGGACAGGTCTACAGATTAGTAAGCAAAAATAACATACCAGCATTATACACAGACCTAAGCCAAAGCAAATAGCAGGGATTCAGTTTTTGGGTAGAGTTGTATCAGCAAGACATACTATCATTATACACAGACATAAGCAAAAACAGATAGCAGGGTTTCAGTTCAAAGGATTTGTGTATTTTTAATGTTGCCTTTGAAGCCGCATGAAAAGACCCTCTCTCCACTGTACAGTATTTTTGAAAGACTACTTTTTGGAACATATCCCCATGGCATTGCCCAGCTGCAGATACTTTTATTTATATATTAGTTTGCCTATTAATCCTAAAAATGGCCAGAACTTACTGACAAGATTCATATCCCATAATTTTATTGTGGTTTACAGCCAAGTTCAGGTTTCACAGATCTTAAGCAGGATTCCCCAAACTCTTGATGAACTAAACTTGGGTAGATTCGCTCATCCCTACCAAATCCCTGAATGATTATCTGATGAAGAAGTTTCATTAATTGCATCCAAGGTCATATCCTTTACCCAGACTTGGCTTGTAATTGCTCTAGTGGAACATTTTCAAGAATCCCTGCAATGTATCAAACGTTGGTAAATAATGATGCCCTCAAGCAAAGATGTCAGTCTGCTTTTTCGATTATTGAATGCACTCTATTGCCTCTGTTTTGTGAAAGTTCTAAATTAATTAGCCGTTCTGCTGTTTATCACCCTAATTAGGAGGGTATAATTGTATTTGAACAGTTTAATATGTTGTTTGTGTGTGTTAGAAACAAAGGAAATTATGGTATGCCTGTTTGAGTTTTGTATAAGTCCAGCATTTAAAATACAGTGGTATCTCGCCAATCACTTGGATGCCACATGAAAATTTTAGCTAAAGTAATGTCATTTCCCATAGCTTCTCCAGAGGTTTAGTCTATTTGAACAATCCTTGCACTAGTCACTACCTAACATCCAGGCAAAGTTTTATACTATTGCTTATGGATAATGCAAGGGCCAATGCAAGGGCCAGTGCAAGGAGTAAAAGTGGTAAGATCAAAATGCATTAGCCCATAGCAACCAATAACATAGCAGTTTACTAAGTTTGATAAGTACAAGATGTTTTATGTGAGTTCTGCTCTTTGAATTGTGTGCTCTGCTCTTTGTACTGTCATAATTAATATGCCAAATGGTGTCTTATTCAGAGGTGAAGAACTCATCATTCGCTCTTGACTTGATAATCTTCAGCCATCCACCACCATCTATAAGTAACACCATTATGCTACAGATCTATATAGTAATGACAGCATAGCAAATTGTATATGCATATTCCCCATGTAACTACATTCCAATCTCTGAACACTCTCACAACCTCCTTATATCCAGACTGATATAGGTCAATACATGTGTATAAAATGCTGGCACCTGAGACGAGGATGCAGTTAAAATAGTGACACTAAAGTTAGCTCATAGTTGGGGAAAGGGTGCAGGACACCCAGAACTGTGTCTCTGCCTTACACCATAACCTAAACACATCTAGGGCACTAAGGAAGAGTAGCTGCTGATGATGGCATAAAGGGATACAGGAAAAAGGTAAATTTTAAACTTTGATGCATTGACATGGTCCTATCTGCTAATTACCTTTCCAAGGCGGATTGGTTTGTCAGCATTGTGGCATTACACTATTCACCTCTATGGGGTGCAGTGTCAGGCAGCATCACCTGCCAATGGCTAATGCCATATTTTTTTATGTGCTGCAAAATGGTCACAATAATGTGTGTGGGGCTGTTTGTCTGGTTTTGACAGTTATAAATGCATTTCCACCATCTGGTTGTGCTGCCTCAAATTGCCCAAGTAAAAGTGGGCTTAAAGTTTATGTACCTCCAAAATATAATTTTTAGCATGTTTGACATCATGCCCCATTGTATATAGTAAATTATTATTTATAAATCTATTGCAACGTTTCTGACCTGGAGATCCTGCCAGTATCAGCACTTTCTGTTTTAGATTGAAACCATTAACCTAGAGCCATTTTTCAGTCTGCCATATGCTCTCCTTAAGTTGACAGTTGAGCTGCCTATCAATCTGTAAAAGCTATGCATAGACCCAAAAGGCAGCTCAACAACCAATTGAAGTATTATGCATGACAAAATTACAAGGCTGCTGCTAATTTCAAGGCAGTGGTATAGCATGGTCAGCTTAAGGGCTCATGCACACTGGACGTTTTTACAGCTGCTTTTAGAGGCATTTGACTTTTTTTTAACTGCCTCTAAAAGCCCCTTCATGTTGGTCTATGTGTCCATGCCCACATAAATAGTCAGAGGCATTTGTAGGCATAAGGAGCAGTAGAAAAAAATGACAGCCCGTGCTTCCAGGAGCAGATAAAACGAGCTGTAAAAATGAAAAATGGCAAAAATGTGTCTAAACGTGTCAAGCTGCGCTTTGCTGCGTTTGATGTTTTTAGGCGTATTTACATTATAGGAAGTGTTTTTAATGAAAAATGAACAAAACCGCGCAAAAACACGGGAAAATGCGCAAAAACTCTAATGTAAAAATGCGGCTAAATGCAAAAAAAATTGCATTTTTAGTGCTGCTGTAGCGCTGGCGTTTTTAAAACGTCCTGTGCATGAGCCCTAAAACAAGTAGTGCTGTTACTGGTGGGACTTCCAGGTCAAAAACTTTGCAGGATATTTACAAACCAATCAATTGCTTAAGAGCAATGTGTACAGTGAGACATGATGCCTAGCATATTGAAAAATCGATTTTAGGTTTATATACTCTTTAAGCTCATCATATAAATTCAAATATGTGTGCAAATACCTGATTGGATACAAACTGACACAATAGTTTAGGTAGGTCCTTATATTACATAGTTTTGGTAAATGAGACTGTACAGAGATTATACAGTTAGATAGAAATGTGCATGTTGAGCTTTAGAGAGATCATATTTAACCACTTCAGCCCCGGAAGGATTTCCCACTTTAGGACCAGAGCACTTTTTGCGATTTGGCACTGCATCGTTTTAACTGACAATTGCGCGGTTATGCGACGTTGTACCCAAACTAAATTTGCATCCTTTTTTCCCCACAAATAGAGCTTTCTTTTGGTGGTATTTGATCCCTTCTGCGTCATTTCTGATCGGCACTATAAATAAAAACAGAGCAACAATTTTGCAAAAAAAAACATTTTTTCTTACTTTTTGCTAAAATACAAATAAAAAAAAATTTATAAAAAAAATTTTTTTTCATCAGTTTCAGCCAATTTATATTCTTCCTCATATTTTTGGTTAAAAAAAATCACATTATTGATTGGTTTGCGCAAAAGTTGCCGCATTTACGGATGATGAGAACTAATTTCTGGGGTTTTTATTTTTTTTATTTTTTACTAGTAATGGCGGTGATCTGCAATTTTTAGCGGTACTGCGATATTGCGGTGGACATATCAGACTATTTTAACACTTTTTTGGGACCATTGGCATTTATACAGCGATTAGTGCTTTAAAAATGCACTGATTACTGTGTAAATGCCATTGGCAGTGAAGGGGTTAACCTGGAGGGGGCGCTCTAAGGGTTAAATAATGTTCCCTAGGCGTGTTCTAACTGTATGGGAGCTGGGCTAGCAGGGGAAGGGGAGTGATCACGGCTTCCATATACAGGAAGCCTGTGATCACAGCCCTTCCCCCTCTGTCAGAACGGAGATCCGTGTTTACATACATGGACCTCTGTTATTTCACTGCGGGGGGGGGCTATTGCGGGTAGCCGATGGCAGTTTGCGATAACGAGCCACTTTGCCACCATCACGCTGCAGCGGGCGGTCAGCAAGTGGTTAACTACCTCAATATCACTGTATTGAACAAATGATAAAGAGGTGGACTTGAATTTCTGGTGCATGCCCAATAGCAATGATTTCACTGTCATTAAAAAGCCCAGATCACAGTCAAAATATGCAGAGCCAATTACAATTTTTGCTTTATGATAGCTAATCATGGTTATTCTAGTGTTTCCTTTCCTCTCATAATGAAAGAAGGAGACACTGGGGTTGATTTACTAAAGGCAAATAGATTGTGCACTTTGCAAAGTGCAGTTGCGCTCTGCAACAACAGTTGCTCCAGAGCTTGGTAAATGAGGTAAAGGTTCAGTTTGCAAAGAATACACAAACATGTGCAAGGAAATAAAAAAAAAACAGCATTTTTGCTTTGATGATGGAAGTCAGCAGAGGTTCTGCTCATTTACTGAGCTCTGGACCAACTGCTCATGCAGAGTGCAACTGCACTTTGCAAAGTGCACAGTCTATTTGCCTTTAGTAAATCGACCCTATTGCCAGAACAGTTTTTTGTCTTTACTGAAGTTTTTCTTTATATGTATATACAGTATATATCTGTGTACATATTAACCCCTTCAGATCCGCGCTATAGCCGAAAGACAGCTATAGCGCGGATCTCAATTGCCGGGTGGACGTCCGCCCTTGTGCACGCTCCCGGCGTGCACTCACAGGCGGTGGCAGCGTGCGTGCGGCCACCACACACTGCGTGGGTGTGCCCGCGGGTCACGGGCGGACTCGATGTCCACTTGTGACCCGCGATCGCCTGTCAGAGCTGCGGAGAGATGTAAACACGGCAGTTCTCCGTTCTGTGAAGGGGACATGACACTGGGATCAGTTAGATCTGTTATGTCCCTGCCAGCCCCACCCCCACACAGTTAGAACACATACATGGAACACAGTTAACCCCTTCACTGCCCCTGCAGGTTAACCCCACCCCTGCCAGTGACATTTATGCAGTAATCAGTGGACATTTAAATTTCTGATCACTCTATAAATGTCAGTGGTCCCAAAAAAGTGTCAAAAATGTCTGACATGTCCGCCCCAATATCAAAGTCCCGATAGAAATCGCAGATCGCCGCCATTACTAGTAAAAAAAAAAAATAATAAAAATGCCATAAATCAATTCCCATAGTTTGTAGACACGATAACTTTTGCACAAACCAATCAATAAACGCTGATTGGGATTTTTTTTACCAAAAATATGTAGAAGAATCTATCTCGGCCAAACCCATTGAATAATTTTTTTTTAAATATATTTTTTTTGGATATTTATTATAGCAAAATGTAAAAAATATTGTTCTTTTTTCAAAATCGTCGCTCTTTGTTTGTTTATAGCGCAAAAAATAAAAACAGCAGAGGTGATCAAATACCACCAAAAGAAAGCCCTATTTGTGTGGAAAAAATTATAAAATTTAGTTTGGGTACAACGTCGCACGACCGCGCAATTGTCAAAAAGCCTAAAATTGGTCTGGGCAGGAGCGGGGTTTAAGTGCCCAGTAAGCAAATGGTTAAAGGATGAAGTTCTCCAGGATTTGATTTCAAAACATGTCAGCAGGAACCCATATAGCACAGATAAAACCAGAAGCCTAGTGCCGCTTGCTAAAACTCTGCTGCTTAGATATGTAAACCTGAACCGTGTGCAAAATTATTTTAAGGTGAAATTCCAATTCAAAATCAAAATTTGCCTTTGCTTAATACTTGCTTGCTATTGTTTAAAGGTTTATATTATGTTAATTGCTGATTGTCTGGATTAGAAACCGCAGTCTAGACAATCAGCAATCTCCTGAGCTTTACCAACAATGGCATGCCTGTGTTGCAGAACATGGCTACTCACAGGCATTTCCTAAGGCTCAGTTCACACCTAGGCAATCCGACTTTGCTAGGCGATTTGAAAGCGATTCGAAAGCGATTCAACAGCGATTCGAAAGAGACTTCAGAGCTACTTTGGGCATTACAATGCGACCCGAAGCGACCTCCATGCCAGGCGAATTTGCCTGTGGCCAATCAGAGAAGAGAGGGAGGGGGAGTTGCCTTAAAAAATTATTTTCTTTTTCCTGTAAAGTCGCTTCTTCATAGATGGTGATCCGACTTGGAAGCGACTTCTATTGACTTCTATGGGCACAAATGTCCTAGAAGTCGCTTTGAAATAGTACAGGAACCTTTTTTGAAATTGCCTTGGAGTCGGAGCAACTTGAGTAATGCATATTAAGACAACTCCATTCATTCCAATGGGATTTCTGATGTCAGGCGATTTGAAGCGACTTGGGGCGACACAAGTCGGATCGCAAATCGCCTAGGTGTGAAACGGCCCTTAAACTGTTGTTGGTGTCTGTGTGATCATTTCCACCCAGCTCGCTCCTATCCCGCTGGCCCACAACACCATCAACAGCAATGTTCTGCAGCTCAACCATAGCCTGGCTTTTAATTGCAGGAGCAATGGAGAGCTGTAATGATGATGCTAGGAGGAAGTGGACGGGCCTGACAACTGCCTTGAATAACTAAAGTCAATAGCTTTGCGGTCACGTGACAGGAGGAGTTTTTAAGTCAAATATGATAGAAAAAAGCCTATTTTTGCAATTGAAAATTTAAAAATGTAATATTATTGCGGTATTTGATTATAGGGGGGTGAATGAAAGAAAGGCATTCCTTCCACTTTAAGACTAAACATTCAGACTCTTGTTTAATCCCAGTCATAGCTAATTTCTTTTTTTTTTTTTTAATAGCTTCACAAGCTATTTCATAAGCTAATGATGTTTAAAATTACCTTTCTATATTGCAATTTGCAGCTATATATTTTTTTTAAAACAGGCAAGAAATCAAACGTTGTTTTCTTGTAAACTTGACAACAAAGGCAACACTTTGTACAATGTTTATAGCAAGAAATCCTCCCACTCAGGAAGTAGAAAATAAATGGAATTCATGTGTCCGTTTTTAGCAAATTTGAAACTTGCAAATTGATAAAACCTTGCAGTGATGTTGACTAAAGTGCTTGATATATACCATATACATATATACTGAATATATTTTTATTTAAACATTATTCGTTTATTGTAGCAATAAAAGTAGTATATCTGAACATGTACATTACATTGCTTTTGTTTGACATCTCGTCTGTCAAGCCAGTTGTAATTACAAGTCATGCAATCACATAGAAATGAAATAGAGCGTTAACATGACACGCTCACTGGTTAACCTATTCGAACCTGTTAATGTTCTATAAGCCAAATCTACTATTGAAAAAGTTATCATCTAAACCGAATATCTTGTAATTGTCCAAGCTTATCCAATTGGTCACTCGCACAGTACAATTGCGAGATAAAGTAAAGATACACTAACGTACTGAACATTAATGTTGACCGAACTGTCTGCTCTACAGTTTGTTTTCGTTACATTACATGTACAAGTCTATATGATGAAAATAACGATGTTATTTGCTTATTACAAATTTATTTTTATATAAGTCATATATACATATACCATATATAGTTCGTGAAATCAGTTGTAGTGACGTTCCAAAATAGTTAAACGTTCAAAGTTTAAACGATTTTTGCCTGTGTACTTAAGGTAAATAAAAGATGAAGGACTCACCCTCCTA
>BLSH010501326.1:257956-268086 GCA_018402905.1 Glandirana rugosa | reverse complement strand
TGTTGATGGTGTGAGGGACAGATTAGCGTTATAAAATCATCTCATACTGGTGTAGGGAGAGGTTCCTGCTGATGGTGTGAGGGACAGATTATCGTAATAAAATCATCTCATACTAGTATAGGGAGAGGTTCCTGCTGATGGTGTGAGGCACAGATTAGCGTTATAAAATCATCTCATACTGGTGTAGGGAGAGGGTCCTGCTGCTGGTGTGATTGACAGATTAGCGTTATAAAATCATCTCATACTAGTATAGGGAGAGGTTCCTGCTGCTGGTGTAAGGGACAAATTAACATTATAAAATCATCTCATACTGGTGTAGGGAGAGGTTCCTGCTGCTGGTGTGAGGGTCAGATTAGCGTTATAAAATCATCTCATACTGGTGTAGGGAGAAGTTCCTGCTGCTGTGAGGGATAGATTAGCGCTATAAAATCATCTCATACTAGTATAGGGAGAGGTTCCTGCTGCTGGTGTGAGGGACAGAATATGTTATGAAATCATCTCATACTGGTGAAGGGAGAGGTTCCTGCTGCTGGTGTGAGGGACAGATTAGCGTTATAAAATCACCTCATACTGGTGTAGGGAGAGGTTCCTGCTGCTTTTGTGAGGGACATATTAGCGTTATAAAATCATCTCATACTAGTGTAGGTAGAGGTTCCTCCTGCTGGTGTGAGGGGCATGTTACCATTATAAAATCATCTCATACTGGTGTAGGGAGAGATTCCTGCTAGTGTGAGGGATAGATTAGCGTTATAAAATCATCTCATACTAGTATAGGGAGAGGTTCCTGCTGCTGGTGTGAGGGACAGAATATGTTATGAAATCATCTCATACTGGTGTAGGGAGAGGTTCCTGCTGCTGGTGTGAGGGACATATTAGCGTTATAAAATCATCTCATACTGGTGTAGAGAGAGGTTCCTGCTGCTGGTGTGAGGGACAGATTAGCGTTATAAAATCATCTCATACTGGTGTAGGGAGAGGTTCCTGCTGCTGCTGTGACGGGCAGATTACCGTTATAAAATCATCTCATACTGGTGTAGGGAGAGGTTCCTGCTGCTGGTGTGAGGGACAAATTAACGTTATTAAAATCATCTCATACTGGTGTAGGGAGAGGTTCCTGCTGCTGGTGTGATGGTCCGATTAGCGTTATAAAATCATCTCATACTGGTGTAGGGAGAGGTTCCTGCTGCTAGTGTGAGGTACAGATTACCATTATAAAATCATCTCATACTGGTGTAGGGAGAGGTTCCTGCTGCTGTGAGGGATAGATTAGCGTTATAAAATCATCTCATACTAGTATAGGGAGAGGTTCCTGCTGCTGGTGTGAGGGACAGATTACCATTATAAAATCATCTCATGCTGGTGTAGGGAGTGGTTCCTGCAGCTGGTGTGAGGGACAGATTAGCATTATAAAATCATCTAATACTGGTGTAGGGAGAGGTTCCTGCTGCTGGTGTGAGGGACAGATTAGATATTATAAAATCATCTCATACTGGTGTAGAGAGAGGTTCCTGCTGCTGGTGTGAGGGACAGATTACCGTTATAAAATCATCTCATGCTGGTGTAGGGAGAGGTTCCTGCTGCTGGTGTGAAGGACAGATTAGCATTATAAAATCATCTAATACTGGTGTAGGGAGAGGTTCCTGCTGCTGGTGTGAGGGACAGATTATCGTTATAAAATCATCTCATACTGGTGTAGGGATAGGTTCCTGCTGCTGGTGTGAGGGATAGATTAGCGTTATAAAATCATCTCATACTGGTGTAGGGAGAGGTTCCTGCTGCTGCTGTGAGGGACAGATTAGCATTATAAAATCATCTCATACTGGTGTATCGACTTACCCCTAGACAGTACGCCTGCTACTACCCACCGCACCCAGGGACCTAGCACACCAAAGGCAGCTCAAAGGAATTCCCTGGCGTGGCAGTTCTTCAGACAATGTGCTGACGACAAGACACGAGTGGTTTGCACGCTGTGCAGTGAGAGCCTGAAGCGAGGCATACATGTTCTAAACCTGAGCACAACCTGCATGACCAGGCATCTACATGCAAATCAAGAGCTGCAGTGGAATAAGCACCTCAAAATCCAAGAAAGCTCTCGGGCTCCTCCTGCTTTCTCTTCTGCTGCTGCCTCGGCCTCTTCCTCCACCTCTACACTGCCAGTGTCACCTGCCACCCAGCAAACAGACGATGTGACAGCAACACCACCATGTCTGCCACCATCCCCAAGCATTTCCACACCATGGTCCCATGAAAGCTTACAGCTGTCCATCTCCCAAACACTGGAGAGAAAGAGGCAGTACCCCCCTACCCACTCGTGATCCCTTGCCCTGAATGCCAGCATTTCAAAATTCTTGGCCTTTGAAATGCTGTCTATTCGTCTGGTGGACACGGACAGTTTTAAAAACCTGATGGCGGTGGCTGTCCCACAGTACGTGGTTGCCAGCCGCCACTACTTTTCCAGGCGAGCCATCCCTTCCCTGCACAAACAAGTCGGGGACAAGATCAAGTGTGCACTACGCAACGCCATCTGTGGCAAGGTCCACATAACCACTGACACGTGGACCAGTAAGCACGGGCAGGGATGCTATATCTCACTTACTGCACACTGGGTAAATGTAGTGGAGGGTGGGCCTGAGGTGGATAGCAGTTTGGTGCATGTCCTTCCGGGATTGCAGGGCATTTCTCTTTGCCTCCTGTTGCCTCCTCCTCCTACTTGGCTTCCTCCTCCTCTACCACCTCCTCATCCGGTCAGCGTAACACCTTCCCCACCAACTTCAGCACATCCAGGGGGAAACAACAGCAGGCTGTTTAAAACTGATATGTTTGGAGGATAAACCCCACACTGCGCAGGAGCTGTGGACGGGCATTGAACAACAGACCGATGAGTGGTTGTTGCCACTGAACCTCAAGCCTGGTGTCACGCACCTGGTGGTTGAGTCTGGCTTATGCGGGGGCAACCTCACTTGCGGCCCTGGTTCAAGAGCCCCTGGTAGTGAAGACAGGGAGCTCTGGAGCACAGGGGGGCACGAGGGCTGGACTTGGTTACAGATGGCAGGTGAAGGTCCACTGGAACTCGTGCAGGTAGAAGGGTGGTGGTTCAGGCTGGGTCGGCAACGTGCAGGCAGCTGAGGTACAAGAGGGTTAGGCTGAGACGTGGTCGTAGGCAGGCAGAGGGTCGGTACAGGCAGGGTTCAATCAAAGGTCAGGCAAGCCGGGTCACAGATGCAGGAAGACTGGAAAGACAGGTCACAGGAACTCACTAACACGCTGTAGATCAGACAGCATTTTGCTACAGGAAGCAGGAAGTTTAAATAGAGCTGCTGCTGCTCAATGGATTAGAGGAAATAACACTAAACTACATTAACCCTTAGCACAGACTTTTTCTAACACCTGGCCTGGTGGTGTGCGATAATGGGCGAAATCTCGCAGCAGCTCTGGACCTAGCCGGTTTGACCCACATCCCTTGCCTGGCGCATGTGCTGAATTTGGTGGTGCAGAAACTTCTAAAAAACTACCCGGATATGTCAGAGCTGCTGCAGAAAGTGTGGGCCGTTTGTGCGCCCTTTTGGCGTTCTCGTCCTGCTGCTGCTCACCTGTCTGCGCTGCAGCGGAACTTGGCCTTCCCGCTCACTGCCTCCTATGCGACATGCTCACAAAGTGGAACTCCACCTTGCACATGCTGGAGAGACTGTGCGAGCAGCAGCAGGCAATAATGGAGTTTCAGCTGCAGCACGCACGGGTCAGTCGCTCTGCGGAACAGCTCCACTCCACCACCAACGAGTGGGCCTCCATGCGAGACCTGTGTACCATATTACGGTGTTTCGAGTACTCCACAAACATGGCCAGTGCCGATGACGCTGTTCTCAGCGTTGCTATCCCACTTCTATGTCTCCTTGAAAAAACACTTTGGGCGATGATGGAAGAGGATGTGGCACAGGAGGAGGAGGAAGAGGGGTCATTTCCACGGTTATCAGGCCAGTCATTCACAAGTGGCTCGGAGGGTGGGTTCCTGCTCCAGCATAGGCCAGGTAATACATTTTCAAGCCAGTACTGGAGGATGAGGAGGAGGAACCGTGTTCACAGCAGGGTGACACCCAACCCAGCTCGTGGGCATCACTGGAGCGTGGCTGGGGGGATGCGAAGGACACAGAGGATACACCTCCCACAGAGGACAGCTTGTCTTTGCCTCTGGGCAGCCTGGCACACATGAGCGACTACATGCTGCAGTGCCTGCGCAACAATAGCCGAGTTGCCCACATTGTAAGTTGTGGTGATTACTGTGTGGCCACCCTGCTGGATCCCCATTACAAGGACAATGTGGCGTCCTTAATTCCCTCACTGGAGCGTGATCGGAAGATGCACGACTACAAGCGCATGCTGGTAGACGCTCTGCTGAGGGCATTCCCAAATGACACCGGGGGCTCAGTGGAAGCACAAGGAGAAGGCAGAGGAGGAGGAAGAGGTCGCCAATGCAGATCAGAAGGCAGGGTTAGCATGGCCGAAATGTGGAAAAGCTTTGTCAGCAGCACGCCACAACAAACAACACCACCAGCTGATAGGCAACGTCTTAGCAAAAGGCAGCATTTCAGCAACATGCTGGAACAGTATGTGTGCACACACCTTCATGTACTGACTGATGGGTCTGCCCCATTCAACTTCTGGGTCTCCAAATTGGCCACATGGCCTGAGCTTGCCCTTTATGCCTTGGAGGTGCTGGCCTGCCCTGCAGCCAGTGTATTGTCTGAATGTGTGTTTAGCACGGCATGGAGCGTTATCACAGACAAACACAGCCGCCTGTCTGCAGCCAACGTGGACAAGCTAAGGTTTATTAAAATGAACCAGGCATGGATCTCACAAGATTTGTTTGTACCTTGTGCAGAATAGCCATTTATACCAGCCTCACACAGCCATTGGTATACTTAAGTGAACGTATACTTTTTTTTTTTAATATGTCTCAATATTTTGGGGGCTACCCCAATTAGAAAAAAAAACCAAACAAACAAAAAACAGTGTTGGCTACCTCCTCCTCCTCCTCCTCCACCACCACTTCCACCACCTACACTGCCACGGTCACCGCCTCCTCAACCTCCTACTCCACATCAACCTCCTCCTCCATTTTTTATTTTTTTTATATGATTTTAAGTTATTTCCCTATCCACATTTGTTTGCGGGGCACTTGTCCTACTCTTACCCCCATTTTGCTTCCTTTTGCAGCTCTCTAGCCCTTTTCCGGACTTTTTTAGAGCCATTTTTGTGCCCAAAAGTTCGGGTCACCATTGACTTCAATGGGGTTCGGGGTCAAGTTCGGGTCAAGTTTTGGGCCGAACTCAAACTTTTTCGCGAGGTTTGTTTGAACCCGCCGAACCCGAACATCCAGGTGTCTGCTCAACTCTGCCAGTGACATTACAGATGCAGGGACATTTTTTTTCTCAGTGACACCACCAATGCAGGGGCATTTTTTGCTATCATTAACACCACTTTTTTTTATTTCAGTGATACTATCGACTCAGGGACATTTTTTCCTTTTGGTGACAACACCAACGCAGGGGCATTTTTTACTTTTCAGTGACATCAGCAACTGATTGACACTTCATTCTTTTCAATGACACCGATGACTCAGACACACTTTTTCCTTTTAGTGACACCACTGACTCTAGCATATGTTTTCCTTCCAGTGACACCACCAACTCATTGACATTTTTTCTTTTCAGTGACAGCACTGACTCAGGGACATTTTTTCTTTTTAGTGACACCACTGACTCAGAGATATTTTTTTCCTTTCCATTACACTACTGACTGAGGAACATTATTTCCTGACATCACAGCCTCGGGGCCATTTTGTCCTTCCAGTGACACTACTGACTCAGGGCCATTTTTTCCTTCCAGTTAGACCATTGACTCATTTTAGTGACACCCCTGATGCAGAGACATTTTTTTCCCTTTCAGTGACACCACCAACCCAGGGGACATTTTTTCTTCACCCAATATGTGTGCGCCAATCTTAAACTTTTCAGTTCACTGTACCACAAACATTGGTACTGTTTCATGGCATGCCTCAAATATTATAAAAATTTTGGCATGTGCTACTATTGGCTCCATCCCACTATGTCTCCATCCCCTGGTGTTTGATTGGAGAGGTTTTGCAGGGTTGTGGGTGCTGGGGGGGGCAGATTCCGATCTTCACCCTGGACACTGAATGACTTTGTCTGAGCACTGAACATCCTCAGTCATCCAGTGGCCCCTGAGCAACCAGGGTCATATTTGTACAGAAGTGCAATGCAGAGCACACAAGTGTTGTGGTGAGAACGGGGCACATAGAAAACATGTTTTTCCAATTTGCCTTTGTGGTCACTGATGTTTTTTTTCCTGTTCTAAAAAATGTGAGTCACCACATGTAGTTTGAACAAGCCTTTCACATGTCACAGAATTGACAGATTAAATTGCTAAGGGTCTGTTCACACCATAGAAATGCAGTCCAGATGCGTTCCAGGTGCTTTTCTGCATGCATGTTTTTGGCTTTTTTTTATGCAGGCCAGTTCCGTTGCATTTTTACACTTTCCGGTGCGTTTTTGCTATGCTCTGGTGCGTTTTTTATACGTTTTACTGCGTTCCAGTACAGTTTAGTGCAGAAAAAATGCAGCATGTTGCTGCCGGGGGGGCGTGTCCGGACCTGCAAGGAGATAGATGTGCCTGAAAGGAGCTCCCGGTACCTTTGCTGTTATCCAGCACCATCTCCGCTTCCAGAGCCTCGGCGAGACATTTTTTACATCCCTATAGACTCCTCCACCCTCCCTCCAGGCCCTGGGCTACATATCCCTGCCATCTGGCCACGGATCCGGGACTGCCACACTGCCGGATTGGGCCTGTGCTTCCCGGCCCGGCCATCATAGCTTGGGCCTCATCCGGCCTTTTGAGACAAAACACCGGACCATCCTCCAGCCCCGGACCACAATAAGTCCACCCTGAGTGCCCCCGATCGGCTGACAGCGCACTGAGACGTGGAGGGCCGGCCGCGAGTACTCAGGAAAGTCCACGGCTTTGGCCTACAGATCGCGGCGGCCATCTTGGTGCACCCAGCAAACGAAATAGCACTATCCCCAGCCACATCTGCCTGAAAATCTTCTCATTCCGAACACATCTGCCTCCTAAACTGCAGGCAGTGTATTGCAGAACACGACAGGACTTTGAATCAACTCCCCAGCCTGTGTAATCTGCCGCCCCAATAGAAGCCATCTTGCTCCACCCAACAGCTAGGCCTTAAAACCTGGACTCCAGGGGTGCACTCAGCACTGGATCTTTAATCCTGTGCAATACGACATCCCCTAAACACATAAAGTGGAACACTAATTCAGCACCTAAAAGTACCCTAAATATAAACTGCATCACCCTCAAAACAGTCGGGCCTATATTTACTTTCTCTTATCCACACTCCCGGATAGCTATTGTCATTTAATAGCTTTACTATTACACATCTGCATTCCTTAAAAAAAAAACCTTCAGCCTAACAATTGAATAAGCAGCAGCTCATGAACATGAATAAAATGTAAAGCATCAGCTTTCTCCACAAGGGTTGCCAGGACCATCATAAGCAACTAGAAGCTAAAATATCATCATCGCCCTACCAAATATATTGACATATCCTACTATTAATGTCCTCCAGGAAAAGAAAGGATGGAAATAAACCGGGTAAAATGACTGACTTTTTTACACAATCCGGCAAAATCCCAATGTCGGACAACTCAAACAACAATCCCAAGGCCCAGCAGAAAAACAAAGGCAGCAATCTTACAACAAACTACAAGTCTTTGGATATACAACAACCACCACATAACAAAGGGAAACAACTCAATTCCCCTTCTTCCAGCCCTGCGAAATCAAAGCAAAAAATGATGGACTCCCTCTTCGATTCACCCTCCACAAGCAAATTTAATTCATCCCTAGATGACACCAGAGAACTGCAAGACTCCATATCGAATTTCCCTACCTCAGACACCCCAGTGCTGGATACAACCTTAAAAGACATGCTAATGTCTCTGAGATCAACAATCCACACGGACATCATGTCCCTAGCACAGCAGTTTAAATCTGAAGTCGCGGAAGTCAACAATAGAGTTACACACATTGAGTCAAAAATTAGCTCTTTTGCAACTACATTTAACGAACTGGTCGACGCCCACAACGAAAGAGAAGACGAAATCTGGCAAATGAAAACTAAACTTGCAGACCTGGAGGACCGCTCAAGACGTAATAACGTCAAAATACGAGGAATCCCTGAACTGGTCAGACCTTCTGAACTAAACAAATTCTTCACAAACATACTCAAACAAGTACTGCTAGAGGCACCACTGGAAGATCTGATCATTGATCGTATTCATAGGCTCCCCAGACCCAAGCACATTCCTGAACATCTACCCAGAGACACAATTGCCAGAATTCATTTTTTCCACACAAAAGACCGCCTCATGAGAGCAATGAGAGACAAAGATAATCTCCCAGCAGAAGTACAAGAATTGTCCTTCTATAACGACCTTTCCGCTTTCACTCTACAACAAAGAAGGCAACTGGCAACAATTACAAAACCATTGAACAACCACCATATCACTTACAGGTGGCTCTACCCAGCCAAACTGTTGATAACCAAGGATGACTTTTCTCACGTGATATCTACAGTGAAAGAGGGGATGTCCCTACTACGAAAATGGAACATCATACCTCACCAAGAATCGGATAACATCCCTTCATCCGGTATACATGCACACCATGATGGTGATATAGAGAACGCAATAGTGTAATATTTTATATGCTTCAATGCGACTTATTTCCAAGTTCTGGCAACCCCCGGAGTTTGCCAATTTGTACCTTGTTACCTTTCAACCCCCCTAAATTGAGCGGTCATTTGGCCGCACAGATTCTGAACTAGAATCGCCTATTTTTACTTCTGTGTTCCATTCATTAACGTTCTTAACTTCCTTTTTTCTTTATTCTTCCAAGAAATTTAAAATATAATTTCTACAGTAACCTGTTTAAAGCACACTCCCAGCTTTAAATCATCTGCTCAACCTGCTGGACCTTTGCCAACAGACCCTCCAGAACAAATACTGGTCATCTCCCAATTTTCGACGGGCAATCTCACCTGAAGCGCTACCAAATCAAAACACAGATACGCCCGAGAACATACCATTTCCTTTTAAAGAAAAGCAAACAAGATCAATATGTCGTTCCAGATTTCATCTATGAATGTTAAAGGCCTTAATAGTCCCTTTAAAAGACAAATGGCATGGAAAGAAGCTTGCAACCTTAAAAGCGACATCATCTGCTTTCAAGAGACACATTTCGACTCTCATGCCCCGCCCTTGTTTCACCATAAGAAATTCCCACACATCCTGACCGCAAATGGTCCCTCCAAAAAAAGGGGAGTAGCCATTGCATTTAAAGACTCAATCCACTTCTCCCTCTTGGACAAATTAGAAGACACCCAGGGAAGGTTCTTGATCGTCGTCTGCGAGGTGAACCGGGTCAAATACACCATAGTAAACGTGTATTTACCAAACACAAGACAAATCTCGTACCTAAATAAAATTTGGAAAAAAGTAACCCGTATGAGACAAGGCCACACAATCATCTGTGGGGACTTTAATGCAATTCCAAACAGAGACCTGGACTTCTCTGGGATAGATCCACTCAAAAAACAGAGAACCACCTTGAAGTCATTCATATCCTCCTCATATCTATACGATATCTGGAGATGCCAACATGCCACCGAAAAGGACTTTACATTTTTCTCCAATGCTCATCACACCTATTCAAGAATTGACCTATTTCTAGTGGACAAATTTCTGTTGCAAAAGATTACCAAATCTGCAATACACAATATCACGTGGTCTGACCACCCCCCGATATCTATAGTGGTGGGGGATCTTCGGGCCGAGACCAGGGCAAATAGGTGGCGGAATGACATATATGCATTCTCTCAACCTGAAAACAAAATTCAAATAACGAAAGAACTACCGCTTCATAAGAAAGTCTCGAAAGCAATAAACTTAAAACAAAAGTCCAACTCTCTTACGTATATACAGTAAGGCGGTGGATAAACGGGACCAGAGCCGGGCTTCTAGGGGGTGGTGATATCTATA
>BLSH010501326.1:227360-251860 GCA_018402905.1 Glandirana rugosa | reverse complement strand
AACAGGACATAGTACATTTATTTACCAGAAAGTAAATATATAAAAATATTCCCAAAGGGAGTTTACAAACTTCAATATCATTCAGACTAATAGGAGTAAGCTAGAAATAATTGAAATACAATGTGGAAACTAATATAGAATTTAATAGTTTGATCATAGATGTGCTGTTAAGCTGAGCTTAGCCACTTACTAAAATGTGCTGTCTTACTATGGGTTAAGTCCAATGAGGTACATCCCACCTCATGGACTAATCTCTTTTATTGACAACTTTCAGTTTTACTGAGTGCCAGGTGTACAGTTTCACTATACTCCCTACACTCTGAAAGGAGCAATGCTGCTTTTTCACACAGCAGCCACTCTGCCTGCCCCTCCCCTCTGCTGTCCATTCACAGAAGGCTTTGTATTTTGTGAATGAGTTCAAAGTGCTCAGTGATTGGGCAAGAGCAGAGGAGTGGCAGGCAGAGTGGCTGCGCACAACTCTGCATCTGCAGGAGTTGAGACCCAAAGGTCCAGCATCAGAGTGCCGTACATATAGCGGCGTTTAAAGAGTAACTCCACTTTTGTTCAGAAAAAACATTCCCCTCTGGGTGATCTATGTACATTGAAGGGCTTTTAATAAACATTGTTGTAGATTGCTACCTCTTGTTATTCTGATGAAAAAGCAGCTTGCCTGTATTGGTCTACAAAGCGAACCTGTATGGGAGTGATTTTAAAATGATCAACTAGCTGCTGCACATGTTCTGATGAGGAAAGTGGCAAGGTCTGCATGCCTTTAGATGTGATTTCCCTTTGGGAGTATCTCACTAAAAATTACATTTTTGTTGCAAGAGATAATCAAAATCTGATTTATATCTTAGTGTAGACTACTCGGAGAATCAGTTAGGCAATCACTCAAGGAAAAATTTACATTTCTGAGGGGCGTCCTATACACTATCTGTGTACAGTGTGCCTCCAGGTAGCCATATTGCATTGCATTTTACAAAAAAATTCAAGCACTGCAAATTGAAAAGGAAAGGTCATTTTTCATAACATTCAATTACAATACAGTATAACTTGTGTCGCAATTGTATAAGCTACATTATTTTTTTATTTGCTATTGTTTTACTCAAGAAAGTGGAGTTACCCTTAAGCCTGGGTTCACACATATACGATGCGGGAATCAGCGCGATTCCAGTGCCGGTTTCCGCATCGCATTTCCACCACAGGCAGTTTACACTGCCCTCTGCGAAAAGCTGTGGGTGTCAATACATTGTTAATTACACCCCCAGATCAGTTCACAGACTGCAGTGCAAACTGTGAATTCTGACAGGAATCAGATTGCATGGATGTCAACACCCGTGTGATCCAATTACAGTGTGGGAATAAAAAGGTTCCTGCACCTTTTTTGTGCTAATCCAATGCGAGTTCAGCCATACAACAGTATGGCTGAACTTGCATTGCACAGACATCAGCATAGCAATGCGGGTGCAAATCACATGCAATGTCTGTGTTCGCATATGAGTGAACCCAGGCTTAATCCTTTAACTGCCAGGGCCTTTTTTGCATTTTTTTGCAGACATGCTTAACCACTTCAGCCCCGGAAGGATTTCCAGCTTTAGGACTGGAGCCCTTTTTGCGATTCGGCGCTGCGTCGCTTTAACTGACAATTGCACGGTCGTGCGACGTTGTACCCAAACGAAATTTGCGTCCTTTTTTTCCCACAAATAGAGCTTTCTTTTGGTGGTATTTGATCCCCTCTGCGTCATTTCTGATCGCCGCTATAAACAAAAGAAGAGCGACAATTTTGCAAAAAAACCCAAATTTCTTACTTTTTGCTAAAATACAAATCCAAAAAAAAAATATAAAAAAACATTTTTTTTCACAGTTTTTGGCCAATTTATATTCTTCCTCATATTTTTAGCGGTACTGCGATATTAGGGCGGACATGGCGGAACGTTTTGACACTTTTTTGGGACCATTGGCATTTATACAGCGATCAGTGCTATAAAAATGCACTGATTACTGTGTAAATGCCATTGGCAGTGAAGGGGTTGACCTGCAGGGGCGCTCTAAGGGTTAACTATGCTCCCTGGGCGTGTTCTAACTGTATGGGGGACTGCCCTAACAGGAGAAGGGAAGTGGTCACAGCCTTCATGTACAGGAAGGCTGTGATCACAGCCCTTCCCCCTCACACAGAGCGGAGGTCCGTGTATACATACACGGACCTCCGTTCATTCACTCCGGGGGGGGCATCGCGGGTAGCCGGCGGCAATCGAAGCTGCCGCACCCGCTCCCTGCCCCCCCAACACAGTGAGCACGCGCACTCACTAGGCTCTGTATCGCGGCCGCCGTCGTATGACGGCGATTCGCGTTACAGAGCCACTCTGTCGCCGTCATTTGCCGATCAGCCGTCGGCAAGTGGTTAAAAGAATCATATTAGCCCTGAATATTACCTAAAACCCCCAAAACATTTTCTGAAAGCAGACACCCTAGAGAATAAAATAGTAGTAGTTTCAATTTTTTATATCACAGAATATGATCGCAGAGGTCTAGGAAATGAAAAATGTCAGTTAAAAATACAATAAAGTTTGTTTTAGGGCACACAAATGCAATACATTATCCAATTTTTTGGTAAAATATAAAAGATGCAGTTGCACCGAGTAAATATATACCCAACATGTCAAACCTTAAATTTGAGTGCGCCCTTGAAATGATGACAAAACTTTGGAACCCTATATTTTCCATGGATGAAACTTTAAAAGCTCCCTATAGGTCATCAGTTTAGGGCTACGGAGGAGGTCTGGTACCAGAAATATTGCTCTCACTCCAGTGTGCGTGGCTATATGTAACATGTGTGACCCAATTAACGTTTTCATGCGTATGCGTCCCAACATGTGTGTTTATGTTTGTACGTCTGTATACGTGAGGGGCCTCAAAGATTTTTGGGGGGAATTTTGTGTGCTTGGGTGTAACTTTAATTTTCGTACAATTTACATTTTTTTACTTAACTTTTTTTTTTTATCACATAGGGGACAAAATGTCTTGGTGACAGGTTCTCTTTAATGACACAGCAGGGATCTACAAGATCCTTGATGTCTCCCTTGTACTCCACTGAAAGTAATACAGTGTAGATCGCTTTGCATTACATTCTGTATGGCCGGGGAAACTAACAGGGGGACCCAGAAATTACTTTTTACATGTTACAGGTTACAAGAAGGGTAGGAGAGCTGACATGTGTCCTCGAGCAGTGCCCCCAGAGAAAGCCGCTTACCCTGGGTGCACTGCTGCTTCCCCCACTCTCTTCTCATTGGCTCACTGGTTGTGATTGACAGCAGTGGGAGCCAATGAGGAGGGAGAGTTTTGGGGCAGCCGAGGCTATCATGAACATTGCTGGATTGGAGGAAGCTCAGGTAAGGATTGGGAGGGCTGGTGCTGCACACAGAAGGTTTTTTTTTTCATAGAGTGCATGAAGGTAAGAAACCTTCAGCCTTTAGAACCACTTTAACTTGGTGACACTATTAAAAAAAATGTAATTATGATGATTTGGGATGTGGTGTATTGATTCCCTGATCCTGGTGTTGATACACTAATAAAACTAGCTACTGTTATTTTTTTTATTTTTTTTTATTCATTGTTAGCCAGCATTGTGCAAGCATTTCCTGAAGACTGTATGTATCAATGAAAGCAATCCTAAACCTAAAAGTTCCTTGTATAAGCTTTTATTCAACAAAAAAAAAAAAAAAAGGGATGACTTGAGCAGATGAATGGTTTTATTATGTCTTCCTCGCTCTCTTGAAAACACGCTGCTAGCATCAGGCTTGCTTTGACATGGTGTAACAGTAACACAGCACAACACAAGACATGTGAAAGCTGCTTTTGGCTGCTCTCAGCTAGCCAGTAGAGGCTCTTTGCTTGCAGCATAGCTGAGGCAGGCTATTTCTTCTTAGAGGAAACACTGCAGCCTTCTGGACTGCGTCTGCCTCTCGAGGGAGAGGCAGGCTGTTGTTCCACCCACAGGCTGGAAGGAGGGGGTTTGAATGAAAGACAAGACAAGCCCTAAACACCATGTCACTCCGTGAGGGAGACAGCAACAACTAGGCTGGAAGGTTTTTTTTTCTTTCTTTCTTTCTTCCTTTCTTTTTCTTTCTTTTTTTTTTTTTTTTGAAACCTAGTAAGAGGAGGGAGGAGAGAGAAATTTGTGAGAGACACTAAGAAAGGAATAAGGCAAGCTGGTCTGCAGGAATTCAGCTTTCCTGGCTTCTATCGTAGGACTTTATGTTCTCCACAGGCTGGATTGTACTACCAAGAAGCTGCTTCACACATAAGCTGGAATAATAAAAAAAGGGATATAGAAATATATATATTGACATACATATATATATATATATATATATATATACTGGCAGAATAGAAGAAGAAACATTTCTTTGTGGGATTTTTAATATATTTTTTATCTGTTTTTTACGTGCCAATGTTTTCCCGGTCGTTTTGGATTTAAGGCTTGGTAAAACTAAGGAAAAAGGGCAAGGAACTCCTGAAACATCCTAGTCTCTATCAGGAATAGTGGAATCTGACAAGGAAGAAGGGCCTGGGGCAATACACCCTGTCAACGAGTTTTCTGCATCAGATAGAAAGATTCCAGCTACATGGGCAAACGCTTGGAACAGCAGCCAATGTACCCCCAGTACACGTACTACTACCCTCATTATCTCCAGACCAAGGTATGAGCTGCAGCGCACTCTCACCTCTCCGCCGGTGCTCATAGTATGTGATGATGATGGATAGGTGACTGCTTTGACTGACAGTTTGCCTATTTTTTTGTGAGTTCAGTATCACACAGAGCACAGCTTATACAGTCAAAGCAGGGACACGAGAAAAGCAGGAAGGTCAAGCAATGTGGATTTGTGTTCCATCCCCTCAATCCTTACTCTTCTTTTCTTTTTTTTTTCCTTTCTCCAGTCTTACTATGTTTTATTCTCTATTTAATCCTTTGTTGTCTGTCTCGAGGATTATATTTGCCTTCTATATTAGACTAGAGCTTGCTTTTTTTTCTTTTTTTTTTGTCAGTAGCATGTAATTGTGTTGACACAAGATGCAGATTGGCTTGGACAATAAAATGTATACACACTTGGATGGAAATCCAGTCCCAGTGGCACTTTAGTGAGATCTGTACAATCTGGGCAGCTGAAAGCATTATCCAGCTGCAAGGGGATTCTGTGCTGATCAACTTTAAGTGGGAAAAGCATACAGCTACAACAGCCAAAAACAGGCAGATAGGTCGCCTTTGTAAGTTTTTAGGTTTTTCCGGTGCTAATAGCAGCTAAGGACACCTGACAATCCGTATGGTGAAAGCTATGATATTTCCATATAGTAAATATATATATATATTTATTTACAGTAAATATGTATACCGTATGTGGGAGCGTGTTTTTATATAAAACAATTTTTATAGCACCAACATATTACGCTGCACATGTAGAAAGTAGCTTTTAATTGTATCCAAAAACGTAGTTACTTATCTATCTTTTTATAGCCGTGTTAACACACATGTATATACGGTATGTATATATATATATATATATATATATACCAGATAGTACCGTATAACACAGTATACTATACACCTACAAATTCTGTTAGTTATATGTCTATATATCTATCTTTTATCTATCTATCTATCTATCTATCTATCTATCTATCTATCTATCTATCTATCTATCTATCTAGTGCATTCTTAAATGACACAGGTCATTCCAAATCTAAGTAACAGCAGTCTGTATACATTTATCACTAGTTTTCCATTAAATTCCATAGATTGTCAGATATGTTGCCAATTTTCTATAAAACTGCTTAGTCAGACATCCTGGAAGAGCATACTACTTTAGCCTAAATATTTCACATTGTAGAATGAACTTAACTGATTAGACACTATTGCAGTGGTCCCTTTCTCTTCCATTGTTGGCAATGTCAAGGTCAATTTCAGATGCATTTGTACATTTTAAGAATTCTTTTCAAGGAAGCAGAATCATCTCTTTGTCTTCCTGAAAGAAATGGTATTCATTGCCACTTGCAGCAAAGGAATGATAGGGTTGGGAATATAGAAATAGCACATTTCTTGAGCAGCATGCTGCTATTTTAGAAGCGAACCAAAGCCAGGTGATACGGTATGCAGTGAATCTCCATACAGTTGCAAATCTGGTCTAGATTGTATCTTTTTATTTTGATCCATGGAAGACTAAAGCATGATCTGAACCATAAAGAAAGTGTGATTGCTATTAAAGAAAAATGTAATAGACGTTTTGTTAAAGTGTCTGAAGAATACCATAAGCCATCACAGACAAGCCACATCTGGATCTTGTTACTTTAACATGCTCTAAGTTTGGAGGGCATTTGGTTTCAGTCATCACTATGCTATGGGGATAAGCTTAAAATTAAAATGGGAAACCCCTAAGAAGGTGGAAGCTCTGACCACTGTTGGATACATTGCTAACACACATAAGCTGCCATGGTCTGATGAGCAATAATTGCTAAGCAACGTTCTCCCAGACACAATACTCATTAATTAATTATTGCCACCTTCCTCCAAGTTGGATCTCCACATGGCTTGCGTGCCACCCACATCACAGTTTTTGGTGTAACAGTGTTAGGCAGACTGTGAAAGCAAGGAAATAAAACCCAAATGGGGTAATACTACTTTCCTTCAGCTTTCAGAGGAGGCATCTATGTTGTGTAGCCTGAACCAACATTTGCGTAGTCAAGTTAGTGTTTCTTAGTTAATAGGTAGAATGCATGAATGTGATCTCTATGCACTAAAATGTTGGAAGGAAGAATTGTATTTTTTATAGTAAAAAAAGGCAGTTTCTTTCCTTTATTTTCTACTGTCATCTAGCAACAATTGAGAATCTAGTTTCTGTGGGCAACGTAGTTCTTTTTTAAGTCACTTTCACACATAACATCCATTGGGTCAATTGAGAAAAACAGGCAATACAGAGATTAGCATAAATACAAATGAATTACTAATCCATTTAATTCTATTTTTTTTTCTGCTATTAGCCTGCATATTCAGCATGTGCCCCAACTGTTCGCTGAATGGGGTAAAGTGGCAGCTTATCTTTCCAAAGCTTCATTTTTCAAAAAAGTTGTGATGTACTTTACTAATGTAAATTATTAATTATAGCCGTTAAGAGCTGTGTAGCATCCTGTTCCAACTCTGTTTCCATGGTGAGCTTAAAATGTTCATAACTTGAAGGAAAAGTACTCATGTAAAGGGAATATCTGATATCTATAATGCCAACACTCACTCAAAGATAATGAAGGGGTGGCAGAGGGGGCAGGGCTTAATGGCGTGTCCAACTACATGACAAAATGCACCCTGGTTGTGATGTTCTCCTTGTCTTCAATGAGCCAGAGGAAGGAACTCATTATGATATAACAGATACTGTTCAGAACTGGAGCTGAATGAATGTAATAATTGTTTCTGTAGGAATGAGATTTGCATGTTTTAAAAATTATTTTGGAAATATTTCAGCGGTGCTTCAATAATAGCAGCGTTGTGTTATACTCCATAAGTGACTCTTCATTTATAGCAAGGTCTTTTCATTAACACATTGCTGGCTTAACACTGTTGTTATATATCTATACAGTAATTCACCTGCCTCTAATGTATTATCAGGGACAACTGTAATTATACAAAAATAATATTCAAAAATCATGATTAGTCCTGCTACAGTTATCATTCCCTCTACTGTAACTTATACCATGACCATTATTACTGCAAATTCTAAGAATAAAAATAACACCAGTAGGGCTCAATTCACAAAGCTAACACACTAGGATCTTTTATTAAAAAATGACCGTAATTTTCAGCTGAGTCCAATGTGATTTTGAAAATTACAGTCACATGGCTGTGAAGATATTTATCCTTATATTAAACTTTGTGTTTTGAGCCGGTCACTGGTTTTTAGTCTTTTTAAATACATTCATGCATGTACTACTGGCCTTATGTATCATTAGAAGTCTAGTGATAAAGTGAATGTAATTTATTTCCATTGAAGGAAAGATACATTAATATTTGATATCATTTTCTAGCAAGCATTATAAAAATAAGAACTGAAATTGGGTTGGTTGTCTTCCATGGCATCTCCCACTTTCTTCACGCAAGCTTTTGTAGATCAGTCTCATTTTGTGTTGTGTACATTATATATTAACGAAAGCCTACCATTTTATAGCAGTAATAACCAAAAAAAAAAAAAAACTAGCTAGTCTCCTTCCTCTATCGATATTTCCATCTGGATTCTAGAAATTTGTAAATGATTCTCTTCTGCTAATGAAGGTAGATAGCAACCCCAGAGAATCATGAGCAAGATAATCATGAGGAGAGAAATTAGGTTCAGTAATTGTCAATGACCTGAATGAAGCAGTCTCACTAGGAAACTGCATCAACTTTAAAGGCTTTTTATAGATAATAGTGATTCTTATCTGTCTTTCTTTTCCCTTATGGCTTCCACAGATATTCCTTATATCAGAAGAACATGACATGCTGTATTGCTAATAAAATATATGTGAGAAAGTGCAGTTTTAATTAACAATAGGGATAAGTAACTTGTTTGAAATAGTGCCTGTGTGGAACAATGTTACAGAGGGGACTAAACTTATGCAAATATCTGATGAGAAAAAAAAAAAAAAAGCTGTAACATAATGAGTAATTTTTCCCTCCCTTTTGTCCTCTGTAAGTCTGCACCAATTTGTAATCCCAGCTCCCTCCGTGCCTTCCTACTCACGCTGACCGAGTACAGATTTTCCAGACCTGTCCCTGTTTAGTAGGTTTACTGCATTTTCCATGTTTGGCCATCTGGTCATACAGAAGGCCTTGTCGAAAGAGCTCCAATGTGCAGAGGAGGCTGACATAGCTTCTTTGGCTGCTGGTGTTCAGGCTGTGTTTGGTGTCTGGTGTGAGGTAATAGTCAGGTGTAAGAAGTCATTCATCAACCACACACTGGTTTCAGGCCACATTTCCAACCATCTGCAGCTTGGGTATGTGCCAAAGGCATGATAATCTCATTCTGATAATATTCAGTGTCAACAGAAGCAACGTCAAGGCTGCTTATGATATTTCCCTGTGCTTGCTGATTTTCATCAGCTGTTTATAATGCACACCCTAAAAGGTCATCAATATCTATCTATCTATCTATCTATCTATCTATCTATCTATCTATCTATCTATCTATCTATCTATCTATCGATCTATCTATCTATCTATCTATCTATCTATCTATCTATCTATCTATCTATCTATCTATCTATCCATCTAATCTATCTATCATAAAAAAAAACCCAGCTGGCAGTAGAAAAAGTCCAAGTGGTCAACTGAGTTTGCCCTTTTTTACATTATTGTATTAGGATTGACATATGTTTATTCCAAGCATGTTCAAATGTACATCTTTTGATTGACTTACTACCTCAGCTGGAAACCTGTTCTGAGCATCCACTTCTCTTGGTATAGTGATGCTTTCTAACATTACTCTAGAACTCCTGCTAGTTTCAGTTTATGTCCTGTGTTTTTGACTTCATGCTCATATGGAAAATACTGCTATGCTGAAATTTATTCACACCATTACTGTATTTAACTGTTTCAGTCATGTCTCCTCCATTTCCTTCCTTTCTTTGAAACTGTACATATTATATTATCAACCTATCTTTCTGCAAAGATATCTCCTTATCTCTATGTGTATGCGTAATTTTGCTTCCTTAGTTGTTGTGCTTTTACTATGTTTAGGAGACCCTGTCAATGAATAAGTATAACAAAAAAGGAACCTGCCAATGAAGACTTACCTGTCCTGCTATCCGTTGCTCAACCTTTGCTCTCTTGGAAAGCAAAGCCATTGGTAGAAACTTCAGCATCCAACATTTCTAAGTGCAAGTTTACATTAGCATTACTCCCTGAAGAGTGGTATACCTTTGGATCACTCTTTGGAGAGAATTTGACAGGCAATGAGGTGGCATTGTATCACCTTCTCATCTCCTGTTCTAAGCCCTTAAACGCCAAGAGTTAAATGGCTTGAGTTCAGTGGGTGATACTTGCCTGCTGAACACAACAGCAAAACATTATGGCTGCGGAATATGTACCCCACTCCGCTGTCTTTGCAGCTTAAGGGGAAGAGGTTGGGGGCAGTAAAAATACACGTAAATAAAGCTTAAAACGGAGTTCCACCCATGTAAATGTCAGGACCTACAAAAAAGTGTAGCTGCTGACTTTTACCAATCGGACACTCACCTGTCCCTCGCTCCAGCAATGCGGTCACCCGAGGACTCACTTTTTGCCCTCTCCCCTCTGCCGCACCAGCATCATAGGTGTGGGCACCTGGCTTTGGCTTCGAAGCCGGGTGCACACTGCGCATGCGCGAGTCGCGCTGTGCCTTGTGACTGGCCGGTGTATCTTCTGGGACTTGTGACGTGTCCCAGAAGATCGCCGAGAGGGAGGGGGAAGGTGGACTTCCTTCCTGGAGCTGTGGCACCAGGAAAGGAAGTGGACCTAGGACCCTGTGAAAACAGGGTCCCTGGTCACCCCCCAAAAAAAGACATGCCAATTGTGGCATGTCGGGGGTCACCTTCCATTAAAGCGAAAGTTCCACTTTTGGGTGGAACTCCACTTTAAGTGTAAATGAGGCCTAAATGTGGCTGATGCCTGCATCACCACACTGTGATTTCACCCACTGGCCATTGCCCACTGCTCTTTCCTTGCAACATAATAGTGCATGTAATGGTTCCATCCTCTAACCCCTAATTGGAGTTGCCAGTGGGGGGGATTCACAGCACTGAAGTGAAGGATAACACATTTAACACAGCAAGAAGTGTTTTGGATGCTGGAGATTTTGGTGGTGGCCTTGCTCTGCAAAAAAAAAGGAGCGACGATCTGGGGAATGGTCAGCAGCATAGGTTAGTATAGCCTTGTTTTGAACATTTTTTGTCAGGGACCAAATCACTTTAACATCAGTCCCTGTTTTAAATGGGATTACAAATGAATGCCTCTGAAACATACATTTTCAGTAGAGCTATATATATTAAATAAAAACGCTCTGGTAATTCAGGATTTATTCAGGAAGCATTTAACCTACCAATATACAATATATACATTGTGGTTGGGAACCAGTAAAAACACAGGTAGAGCACATACACATACACATAGAGGGACTGATGTACTAAGCTTTGAAGCGAGGTAAAATAAGGTTAACTGAAGTGATCCTGGGCCAGATTTACTGAAGTTTAAAGTTAGGTGAGGTGAGCCTGTATTTTACTATAGTCAGTCAGTTTTGTGTGGTGGAATCAGACAATTCTTTAAGTGACTGGATATTTGCTATAAGCACAGATGCTCATCAATTCACTTTACACTAGCCCAGGATCACTTCAGTTCACCACACTTCAAGCTTTAGTAAATAAAGGGTATACACCCATACTCTGAATTTGAATACATATCTGCAAAGTTGGCAAACCTGACCAATATTTAAAGGTACTAAATACAGCGACTGTAAGTTCCCTTCAACAAAAGAGGTAGTATACTCCCTTCTCCAACAGTTTGTGTCTCTAGTCCCTCTTTCTTTTCAGCACTGCAGCCTCCAACAGTCTGTTCAGTATTCAACACTTATGGGAGGGTCAAATAGTTGTGTCTCCCATCAGGCACTGTAGTTCCTTTCTCTACAGCACTTCAGGACTCCATTAGGGGTCAGAAGATGAAACATACTGTAAGCTTGCAGAATGCAGGCATCCACCACTCCAGGAAGCACTGAATGCTGAAGAGAGTAGGGGAGGCTGCAAACATGGATCAGAGGGGGGGGGCAAGAGACACAGACTACCAGATAGATGAGTAAATTACCTTTCTATTGTCTTCTTAAAACCTGACATGTCACCATAATGTTAAGTCTATGGATGTATGAGTATTTTCAAGTACTGGACTGTAAAAACACAGGAGACAATTTACCAAAGCACTTGTAACACTATTCTGCCGTAATACAAACTCCTGAACTAAATTCATAATAAAGACCTCCTTCATGTAGGAGTCAATTGTGTCACACATGTAAGTATTGTGTCACAGACAAAATTCCATCTGAGACAAGAATCTGTCGAACAACCCTCCAGCAGATTCATATGTACCTTACCAACAGTTATATGAATCTGACACAAGTTGCACTATTTTTTGTACAGACAGGAAACACGTTTCTAATGAATATATAGGAAACTCTTTTTAAGTCCCAAGGACAATGTTTTATGTGGTATGGTACTAAAGCTTTATATTGTCTATCCTTCTAGACCCTTGGTATCCAACCTACCGCTCGAAGGCCACATGGGGCTGTTTGGTGTTTAAAGTGAGGCCCTTGGCCCCAGCAGTCCATAGAAAGAGCATTGATTTGTAAAGGGTCCCTGAATTGTTATAAAGTCCAGTGGTTTCATGTGACATGTCCCTAGTCTCTGACGGTCTCCCATAGCATGACTTCAGTCTCCCACTCCAGTAGAATAAGCTCTGACCATTTCCCCAGCAAATCTTCATTCTGTAACAGTTTTCTGTAGCATAATATGTCAAATATATTATATGAGGCCCTTTTAGAGACATTAGGGGCCACATTTGAACTCCTCTTTACCTGGCAAGTTGAAAACCACCTTTCTAGACCAACTGCGTTGTGTCTTCCTGCTCCTACCCTATCTACCTGCCTTGCCTTGGTATGACACTGAAAAGATCATATGTAATAATAACCACACAAGGCACAGCAAAGCTGGGAGTGGAATGGTTCAAAGAGACAGTTAGCTCACTTCATGTCAGATTAGATAGAAATGATGAGTATAAAAGTTTGTAAGCTGTCACTTTACTAAAAGTTCAGTTTTTGCTGCACTAATCCAAAGTGAGTAATATCTAAGCATACAGTATGCTATTCTACTAACAAAAGTGTTGGACAGAAGCAATGAAGACCATGTTGGATGATACTGGTAGGCAGCAATTATACTGCAGATGCTCCAACGTGACTTAACAACTTGCCGTACGGCTTGCGTACATTCACTGATGTAGAGTGGCAGAGTAGCGCGAATTGCCATATATAAATGGCGATTCGCATAGACGCAGCTAGTCGGCAGGCGTGTGCCTCAGGCATGCACCGCAGGCATGCTCCGACGGCGGCGCACACTCATGCCCACCACACACTGCGTGAGTGTGGTCAGGGGTCAGGCGGACTTGATATCTGCTGGCGACCAGCGATCGCCTACTACAAAGGATGTTTACATCGGCGGTTCCCCGTTCTGTCAGGTGGCATGGCAGTGATCTACTGATCCCTGTCATCATAATTAGTTAGATTTGTCATGCCCCTGCCAGCCCAGCCCCCACACAGTTAGAACACAGTGAGGGAACACACTTAACCCCTTGATCTCCCCCTTAGTGTTAACCCCTTCCCTGCCAGGGACATTTAAACAGTAATCAGTGACTATTTTTAGCTCTGATCACTGTATAAGGGCCGGTTCACACAGTTGCAAACACTATTGTGAATTTAAGCCATTGCGATAGCTTAAATTCGCAAGTCATCTGCAATAATGTAGTGTTCTATCAGGGCCACTCAAATCTGTTGCGAATCTAATCCGTGAAAAAAAGGGTCCTGTGCGAGTTTGACCCGTGTGCGATGCTGTGCGTTGCGAATTCAGCTCCATAGACTACAATAGAACATGGATTGAAAACGCAATCTCCCATTCACATCACTGCAATAGCTTCCACCTCCAGCTCCAGCTACAGCTTTGCAGTAGATTTGCACCAACACATGTAGAAATCGCACTTGTCACAAAAAAACCTGCACTGAAAAATTTGCACCGCATTCGTATTAAATTTGCGGTAAATTTGCACCGCAGCAGTGTGAACCGGCCCTTTATGTCAATGGTCTCAAAAAAGTGCTGATAAAAAACGCAGATCGCCGCCATTACCAGTAAAAAAAACTAATAATAAAAAACGCCATAAATCAATTTTCATAGTTTGTAGACACAATAACTTTTGTGCAAACCAATCAATAAACGCTTATTGCAATTTTATTTAACAAAAATATGTAGAAGAATACATGTTGGCCTAAAATGATGAATACATTTATTTTTTTTTTGGATATGTATTATAGCAAAAAGTAAAAAATATTGCTTTTTTTTTTTCAAAATTGTCGCTCTTTTTTGTTTATAACGCAAAAAATAAAAAACGCAGAGGTGATCAAATACCACCAAAAGAAAGCTCTATTTGTGGGAAAAAAAGGACGTCAATTTCATTTGGGTACAAAGTCGCATGACCACGCAATTGTCAGTTAAAGCAATGCAGTGCCGAATCGCAAAAAGTGCTCTGGTCAGGAAGGGGGTAAATCCATCCGGGGCTGAAGTGGTTAAAGTGATTCTAAATGCAGAAGTTTTTTTTATCTTAATACATTCTATGCATTAAGATAAAAAACCTTATGTGTGCAGCAACCCCCTTCAGCCCCCTAATACTTACCTGAGCCCGATCTTCCTCCAGCGATGTGCATGAGTGCCTCGGCTGCCGGGGCTCCCCTCCTAATTGGCTCCCACTGCTGTCAATCAAAGTCAGTTAGCCAATCAGGAGAGGGGGGTGGGGCCAAACTACGGCTTAGTGTCTGAATGGGCGCATAGATTTGCGACTCAGCTTGGGTGCCCCCATAGTAAGCTGCTGGCTGTGAGGGCACTCGACAGGAGGGAGGGGCCAAGAGAGCCGGCAAGGGACCCAAGAAGAGGAGGATCTGGGCTGCTCTGTGAAAAAACACTACACAGAGCAGGTAAGTATAATATGTTTGATATTTTGAAAAAAAAAAAAAAAACTTTACAATCACTTTAAGCTGGCCATACACATATAAATTTATTTTTTTCAGCCTATGGGTTAAACATAAAAATCTAACAGATTCCTCTATCCTCAATATAATACAAAAATGGGGGAAATTGGGACTTTAGATGAGGCACCTAGGGGGCTCTTCCATCCCGATTTGATTAGAAAAAGAAAGGGAATTTGGGACTTTAAATGAGGCTGTAGACTTGTATGTAATTGGTAATATAATAATATGTTTATTGAGCACACATGAATGTGACAGTGCACAAATTCATAATAGACAGGTATAAAAGATTAATTCATATATATATACATGTATGTACATTTACAAAGCATAGCATCAGATTTCATAGTATATACATAACACCTCGGCAACACATAGCAGAATTGTATAAAATGATATACATGATTTGGAAGTAAGAGAAGATGTGCATGATTAGTCATAATGGAGGCTTGGTGGCAACCTAATCAAGGGCATAATGCTACATCCTATATGCCTGACGTGGTTCGTGTGTGAACACTTCCTTAGGGGCGGATGTTTGCAATAATCTACAAAAAAAACGAAAAATGACAAGAGAGGACGAATTGCCAATCCTGATGCTTACATATAATAAATGATATGGTAAAGGGGTAGAGCAAGGATGGCCAAATCTCCCACTGAGGCTATTTTCTTCTGAGAGCTGTCACCGACAGCTGTCAAAATACCTGAACAGCAGCTTTATCTGACTGGATGCAGACACTATTCGACCAACAATTTTCCATCCCACTCTTTCAAAGTATGTCTAGCAGGAGGGGTGGTGACAGGGCACCCAAGTGTTGCCAGTTTTACTTCATAAGGTATGAAATACAGTACTCTGCTCTTAAAGTGCTCTTAATCCCAGAAGCAAACATTTATTTTATTGCAGCTTACCAATTCGTAGATGTTATGGCTGCAATAGTTGTATTTTTTCCCTTTTACTTTCATCTGATGATCAGGCCAGTAAAGCCCCATACACACGGTTCGACGATCGCATACAACAGGTCGTACTCACGACCGTTGTTTGCGATATCGATCGTTCGTATGCGCGATTTGAACAGTTGAACATACGACGGTCGTACAAGGGAGTTGTATGAACAGACTAGAAAACTTGGTCGTACCAACAAGCTCTCATACGACCGTTGTATCGTGTGTACAGAGCAGTTGGCGCAACAAAGTTGTATTGTGCAAAACACGCATGCCCAAAGTCAGGAATGGCTGGATGCTAATTACAATCACCTGAATGTTCTTTCCCCGGCCGTACGATCGTGTAGTGCAGTCAGTATGCTGCATACAACAGCCAACATACGATTCGACACGATCGTACGTGCGATCGTCAAACCGTGTGTACGGGGCTTTTGTCTGTTTTATCTTTACCCGGTCTTCCTTCTGTGTTGGTGGGCTGGTGGCTGCTTGAATGGATGAGCCGTGATGATGTCACGGGAGTCATGGCTGTGGCACAGGGCTCTGAAGGAACATGAACTGGTGAAGTGATGGGCTGATGCTCCCTAGAATATCTCCTAAATGATTCACATTTAGGAGACATTAATTTTACCTTCTGATAAGCTTTATTATAAGCTTAACTGAAGGTAAAAATAAACTTTGAGCATTTACTAATACTTTGAGGCTGGATAATGCATGTGATTTTATTTTCTGGCCATCATCCCCAAATATTCCAGAATGAACGGGGTTTACTGCGTAATAACAAACTTTTAAAATTCCCAGTATGCCTACATATCAAGGTCATCAAGGTCCTTTAATGAGCCGGTATATTCTTTAAATTATTCCATATCCAATGCAAAAACTGGTACTTTGTATTCCTTTTGCATTTGCATGTCCTTCAATATATTTATAGAAGAGATGAGTTGAAGCTGTGTTTGATCAGTTAAATGAAACATGACACAGCTTCTGTTTGTGCTAATCGTTAATTTTTCTTTGATTGCATTATCAGAGTAAAAAAAAACACACACAGGTTCTTGGAGATAGTTTTAGGAGAGACCTGCCTCATCAGTTTTAAGAGTAGCTTTTTCCAACATCCCAGACATTATGTAACTGTATACAGAAGACAAGAATAAATGACAAACCAGGCTTTGAAAAATATGTTGCAAAAAAAAAAACCCTTGGTAGTAGTAAACAGGGCCTGATTGAACGTAGTAGATGACTTAGTGGCATCGCTGGGAGCCTAGCAATTTGACTATGCATGCTTTTAAGGCAGATAAGAGGGAGAGCGGAAAACGCATAGGTTCATTTCAGGTCATGTTGGAAATGGCCCGGACACACTTGGCTTTACACAGATATGATTTCACACAGCACTTTTCGTCTTTATGAGTATGTTTGGCAAGAACAGCTCATTCAGTCACGAACATGCCAGTTCTGAAGCTTCCAGGAAGTCGACTCTCTCTCTCCCTCCCTTTTTTTTTTTTGAAAGTTCAGAATTCCTTCTAATGTGTTGTTTTGAAAATGCCTTTAATGGAGGAAATTTATAGTAGAAATGGTTGATATTTATCCAAAATGATTCCAAGACTGTGCGAAAAATGTGTTTGCCGAGAGTGTTCAGGGCACAGCTGTGTGCAATTAAACAGTGTAATATTAAAAGCATATGTATGAGTGATCTATTATGATAAAATTGTTCTATATAAAATGCTCATTTATGGGAGGAACAGAGGAGGACTGAGCTCTGATTGATTCCTGCATTGTAGTGTTCTGTGTGTGATCTTTTGGGGATATGTTTTTCAAGTTCTTTTACACACTGTGTTGAGTAGGTGGAAGCAAACTGCGTGCAGAAAGCATGCTGAATAGTTCCCTGCTTACATCATGATGCTCTCTTTCTAAAGAACTAACAAAATGCTCATTATACAGTTTTATGCTGGCAAAAAAAAATTGCTTTATGTTTAAGCTTTTAAGAAAGATAAAACACTTGTGTGTATGTTTCTATTTTATGGCCAGGAGTTAGAAGTGTTGGCTCACTTCAGCCAGGCTTTATTTCCAGGTACTTTTACACGAACAACAAAGCCACGAAAGCTGACAGGGGATCTGTACCAATGGAATTATTTTTAATACAGGTCGCAGCTGCTCTCACCGCAAGAAGGGCACAATTACGTTATTTCTAGCCACTGTTAAAATAGTGAGTTAACTGATTTTACAAAAAAAAAAGTTAAAGTGTTAGTAAAGATAATCAGCCAATTTCACAGCTTAAATATGTAAGTGTGAAGAGTTCTATTTGCCAAAAAATGTGTAATTTTATTTTGTTATTTTGTATAATCCAAACTCCCCAGTTAGAATTCACTGCTCGGATCTGACCTTACTCTTTTCTATTGTAGTTAAAATGTATGTCTACTAGGGGTCAACTGATATAGTTTTTTCAGGGTCCATACCGATACCGATTTTTCTGCTACCTTTCAGGCTGATAGCTGATATCAGGTGCCAATATTCTGTAGATTTAAAGTTTTTATTTTTACACTGTCCATTTTTTTTTCTTTATCACTTTTATTGCTGTCACAAGGAATGTAAACATCCCTTGTGACAGTAATAGGCAGAGGCAGGTACTCTTTATGGAGGGATCTGGGTTCTATAAGACCCAAACCCCTCCTCTGCACTTGAAAGTAATTCAAAACGCCAAGATCTGCATTTTTGAACACCTTCTATTTTTTAAAACTGGCGCTTTTAGGATGCCAGTAATCTGGAAGTGATGTAATGACTCAGCTTTGTTCGGGGCTCTGGCCAGCCGGCGGATTTGCTGGATGGTCATTTTCGGGTCTCCCAGTGGGACGGGAGACCCAGGCAGAGTGCGGAAGGTGGTGGGTGGGGGAGGACACCCCCTCCCACTGCTAATAATAACAGCTGAGTGCGCTCTTTAGCCGCATCGGTTGTAATTACAAGAAAGCCAACCGTCTGCTCTAAAGAACGGTACCGGGGTGATGCCTACAGCTGCATGCACCACTCTGGTACAACAACTAGAAGAAATATCGGTAATTTCGGTACGTTTCTGACCGATACCGATTCATCAAAAAAGTGATCTAACGATAATCGGCTGCAGGTATAATCAGTCGATCCATAATCTATACCCAAAACTAAAAATAAAATATATTGCAACTTACTAGTTCTTGGCATTGCGGCTGCATTCACTTTCTTTTTCCAAGCTTCTTTTGCTTTATTTTTACCTGGTAATCCTACAAATAACACACTTCTGTCCCTGGGTGGTTTAGTTCTTCCTCCACTGTATCAATGGAGGCTGATGGTGGAGCACTAGTGTTGTGGATTGTTTGGTGATTATATATTTTATCTTGGCGTATGGGAGGAATATTTTTACCTTCAAGATATATTGCCAGGAATGGCTGATTCTCTCTGAGGAATTGTCATTAAAATTGTGTAAGCACAGGCTGGCTTATTTCTTCTTGGGTTGGACATGTAACCAATACGCTTTGTACATTTGTTGCACTACTCCTCCGATGCCATCTTCCAGACAAGGCAGTTTATGTTGTCACCATATTTGTCACTTTGTTGCACCATAAAATATATCCAGTCTGCAGTGCAAGTGATTCCACCATTGTTGTTAATGCTTGCAGGTTGATATGACACATTTATGTGATGCCAAGATATCGAGGAAGCGAATAAATGCGAAACGCATCAGTTTCTTAGAATATTTAGCAAAGACGTGTTGGTTGTTATATCACATGTTGAATGTTGTCCAATGAGAGCATATATTCCTGTTTTTATGATTTTTTTATTCTTTTTGTAATAAATACTGTAATTTTATACTACAGTAGATGTGGCCATTGCTTTTTTGGTACCAGTAAAGTCCTATATCATGTAGTTTTTTTTTTTGTAATATCAGATGGAAGAGATACCTCTACTTTAGCCCATTTCCCTCTTTGGTAATATCTATGGAGGCAGTCAAGGTTGTCACCCAAGGCCACTCTCCTGAGAGGAGCTACATACATATCCATATATCTCAATCTCCAACTCCATTACATTCACAAGGCAAATTTGTAGTTTACAATAGATGGCTAGGAAGGAAGATATTCTTTAGTACATTTCACAGGAAGTGACAAGGACACTGCATTTCTGGCACAATCAACAGTTATTACCTGCATTTGCTTAAAAAGTTCTTAGCTTGAAATAAAGGAAAACAAATTCATCTACCAAATACTGTATACGGATTGTAAGCTGCAACATATCACATTTTTTTTTATAGTATTAGTTAACCTTAGAAGGATCCTTTGAGAATATTTTGCATGTTTCACCCGTTTTTAGGGTGGAACGTGTAACATATTGCCATTCCTGCAGCCGCTGTCTGCTCTGCTGCCTTTGCGGCTGTCGGTTTGTAGTTTCAATGAACTACCATGGCACTGTTGAGCACTCTAGGTAGTTCATTGTCTCTTCCTGTCAGTGTGTATTTGCCTGCCTGTATGAGGTAAGAGCAGAAATATACACTGACAAGTCTGGAGGAGTCTAGCATGGCACCCACGATCTGCTGACTGTGGGTGCCATGCTTTACAAGCTCCAAGTAAAAAAAAAAAAACAAATGCACATTTTTACCTGCAAAAAGATGTGCATTTATTTTTTTTTTTAAAAAAAGGGGAACTCGTCATTTAACTCAATGCAGTTTGGTCAAGGGCTGCCCCAGGCTGTGATTGGATGGTGAAAGGGCAACAACATACTTTTTCCTCTCCCATCATATTTGTAAGTTCCTTGTGTACTGTGCAATGTAGTAAAGCATTTTTGGAATAAAGTGCTGCCGCTTCCTCTCCCAGTTGGAGTCATGCTGTATAGAGAACTAGAGAAGACTAATATAAAGGCAGAAGGAAGTAGTATTTGAAGATGCATAACGTTTATTTAATGAATACATACTGTAACTGGTTAAGTGGGGTATTTTGTATCTGCCTACACTCTGACTTTAAAGAACAACTGCAGGCACACAGTTACATGTATTCAGATATAAAACCTGAATACTATATAGGAAGTGTTGCCAAAATATTACTCCTACAGCTTGTCAGTGCCCTATGCTGTCTATATGTTTTAAGCAGCTGGAATCTGACTCCAAATGTGCGGTTATGTACATAAAGTACTACAAGTTTTTTTCTGCCATATGGCCATAATAGGTCAATGATGTCACAAGCATTACTGTCCTATTGTGTATGTGAAGCTGCAAGGTGGGGAATTCCCTGCCTATAGCTCATTGGTCCAGCACTGACAGCTGCCTTTCAACTGGTAAGCTGCAATCAGTTTCTTTCTTTTTTCTTTGGGTTTAGATAAACTCAAAATGAAAATTTTAGTTGCACTTACAACAGTTGGTTTTTACACTGTTATAAAGAAGTGAAGCAAGTTAAGATGCAGTGAGCAGTCAACATCTAGTAAATATATCTCTGGTGTGTGTGGTTTTGTGTTTTGCATTCCCAGGTCATTGAAAGGGCTGCATGGTTACATCAGTCAGGGGAATTCAAAATGACCCTAATGACACATTTCTGGAGGTAGTTCCCTTAAGAATACTTGTGCCTTATTCAGGTAAGCTTTTGTGTCAGTGTCGGTTACATTACTGACTTGTGCATTAAATAAAAGGAGAAGTACAGCCAAAGCTTGTTTGGCTGCACTTCTCCTGTGGATCAAAGGAGTGCAGTTTGTTCTGCTCTCCTGCGACCCATTTTTCAGGCTCGGGAAAGATTGCAACCATATGGTTGGGATCTGCCCACATGCCTAGACTGGCTCAAACTCTCAGAGCGCCACTAAGAGCCTGAGCTGCCCGCTCCCGCCCCCTCCACAACCCAGCACTCCAGGGAGTGCGGGGGGTGGAGAGCAGAGAGCCGGTGACTGACAGTCACCAGTTCTTTGCTCAGGGAGCTCTGAGAACCGAGCAATCAGCTGTGTTTGATCAATTCTCAGTCTTAGAGCTGGCAGGGCAGAGCATTGGACCGATGCTGCATCCACCTAGGTAAGCATGACCCACCCCCCAAAAATATTCCTTACTTCTCTTTTAAGGTACTTCTTACTACTGGCACTTTAGAAAACTCTCACTATGGCAGTGACAAATTCTTAAAGAAACACTGTGAGTCTTAAAATTAAGAAACTAGCAATAACTAAGACCAAATCTGTGCTGGTATACAAAGGTATATACTCTAGGAAGATTTACTAAAATTGGAGTAGCTTTGCATAGAAACCAGAAATCAGCTTCCAAGTTTTAATTTCAAACCCTAATTAAACAAGCTGAAATTAGAAGCTGATTGGCTACTACGCACAGCTACCCCAGATTCTGAGTGCTCCAGTTTTAGTAAATTCCCCTCTCTGACCTCAGTGCAGATATAGACAGATTAAAGCAGCTGTCTGTGACAGGTACATGAATAGGGCACAAGCACCAACATGTTTGGTGTTGTGCTCCAAGAGAATTCTAAAGGGTGTCTATAACACCCTTTATGAATTTCCCCATTTTTTTTTCCTTTCACATGCATATTGATGGTGAATTCCTGTTTGAAAGGTAACTAAAAGACGTAATATAGTGTAGCTTACCATTGTTCATGAACAGAATGGAATGTTCTTAACACTGTTAACTTGATTTTGACAAAGGAAAGTTTGTGCAATGAGCGTGTTCCTGTCACTGTGAGCACAGTTCCATAAATAGTCACGATTGAGCAGATGGATTATTTGTGCTGATGTATTACAATGTAAATTCCACAGTAAAATAGTAAAAGTATCAGATCTTTATATGTAAGGTACAGGTTCTCAACCAGTGATAAGTGTACCTTAAAGGGTAGACTGATTCATGGGATACTCCTGCAATATAAGTAAATTTATTATAACAAGAATTAAGAACAAGAACAAGGTTATATTTGTAACTGATAAATAACTTACAAAACAAACCAGGAAAAGAACACATTTAAAGCTGAACTTCAAACTGCTATATACACAGATGAAACACATAAGAATGCTGTATTACTTGCCAAAGGATTTGTATTTTTGTCTGCCATTCCTGAGATTTACAGTGACTTGAGAAAGTACAGTATTTATACCCCTTGAAATTTTTCACACTTTGTCATGTTACAACCAAAAATGTAAATGTATTTTATTGGGATTTTATGTGATAGACCAACACAAAGTGGCACATCATTGTGAAGTGGAAGGGAAATGATTAATGGATTTCAAAATTGTTTACAAATAAATATGTGAAAAGTGTGGCATGCATTTGTATCCGGCCCTCCTGAGTCAATAATTTGTAGAACCACCTTTCGCTGCTATTACAGCTGCAAGTCTTTTTGGGTATGTATCTACCAGCTTTGCACATCTAGAGAGTGACATTTTTGCCCATTCTTCTTTGCAAAATAACTCAACCTCTGTCAGATTGGATGGAGAGCATCGGTGAACAGCAATTTTAGAGTCTTACCACAGATTCTCATTTGAATTTAGGTCTGGACTTTGACTGGGGCATTCTAACACATTAATACGCTTTGATCTAAACCATTCCATTGTAGCTCTGGCTGTATGTTTAGGGTTGTTGTCCTGCTGGAAGGTGAACCTCCGCCCTAGTCTCAAGTCTTTTGCAGACTCTAACAGGTTTTCTTCTAAGATTGCCCTTTATTTGGCTCCATCTGTCTTCCCATCAGCTCTAACCAGCTTCCCTGTCCCTGTTGGAGAAAAGCAACCCCAAAACATGATGCTGCCACCACCATGTTTCACGGTGGGGATGGTGTGTTCAGGGTGATGTGCAGTGTTAGTTTTCCGACACACATAGTGTTTTATTGTTAGGCCAAAAAGTTCAATTTTGGTCTCACCTGAGCAGAGCACCTTCTTCCAAATGTTTGCTGTGTCCCTCATACAGCTTCTTGCAAACTGCAAACGGGACTTCTTATGGATTTCTTTCAACAATGGCTTTCTTCTTGCCACTCTTCCATAAAGGCCAGATTTGTGGAGTGCACAACTAATAGTTGTCATGTGGACAGATTCTCCCACCTGAGCTGTGGATCTCTGCAGCTCCTCCAGTGTTACCACAACCTCTTGGCTGATTCTCTGATTAATGCTCTTCTTGCCCACCCTGTCAGTTTAGGTGGATGGCCGTGTCTTAGTCGGTTTGCAGTTGTGCCATACTCTTTCCATTTTTGTATGATAAATTGAACAGTGCTTTGTGAGATGTTTAAAGCTTGGGATATTTTTTTATAACCTAGCCTTGCTTTAAACTTCTCCACAACTTTATCCCTGACCTGTCTGGTGTGTTCCTTGGTCTGCATGGTGCTGTTTGTTCATTAAGGTTCTCTAATAGTGTTGAGCGAACCCGGACTGTAACGTTCGGGTCCGTACCGAACTTTAGGGTGTCCGTGGCACGGACCCGGACCCGGACATTTCAAAAATCGTTCGGGTTCGTGATAATCTCTTGGAATTACTTGTTTGTCGTGGTACGTCTGGTTCCTTGTGTGGTCTGTCCAGTCCCTATTTCAACACCTCTTCAAATTTCGTTCCGATCCAATATTTTTTTATAGGGTTCGAAATTTGTAGAGTGTTTCGTGACAAGTTAAATAGTATGTTTTTACCTTTCTCATACCGTGTTGACGTTTGGCTGATTCTGTGCCGGTAGGTGGATTTGACTGTCCCACCCGTTCTTCTCGTAATTAGTCTCTTAGTCGGTTCTCCAACACCATTGTGACCTCCTCGACGTCTCTAGGTGTCGAGTCCACCCTCTTAGAC
>BLSH010501326.1:156126-173216 GCA_018402905.1 Glandirana rugosa | reverse complement strand
TCTATTCGGGAGCGTGGCACAATGTCAGTTGTGCCCTAGATGGGCTCTGACCTTGATGAGACTTGTGGGGAGGAGAGCCTCTGTCTGTGGACTGCTCAGTGTCCAGGTTAGTGAGATTTGGAATGCCTGGGAGACTTCAGGCCTCGTTAGCGGCCATCTTGGTCCACCCGTGCGGGGGAAGCGTTCTCTAAAGGAGCTATAGTTCGCCTTATCTGTTGCCTTCCCTCACCCTGTGGGTGTTCAGCAGGGTGATCTGGGTTGTTTGTCCAGGCCAAGGGACTTGTGGCAGAGCTGTGGGAGCCGCGCCTCGTGTCAGGCTGCGGCCGCGGCCATTTTGGTGCACCCTAAGCGGGTCTGTTCGGGTACCTCTGTGTCCGCGGTGACCGTTAGGGACTCCCGTGCGGCTGTCCTGCTGTTCCTGGTGTTCGTGGGGGTATTCCCCTGTCGGAGGGGAGCCCCCCTGGGTATGCTGGCGCGGTGTAGGACGCTCGGGGCCGGGGTGAGCGCGGAGCTCCGGGATTAGCCGTCCATGTCGGAGCTCTCGCGCGTGCGCACTCCCCGATTTTTTTTTTTTTTGCATTTTTTACTGTTTGGATCCTATGGGGAGAATTCCTATTATTTCTTGCCTGGAGAAACAAAAAGAAGTAGAAGGAAATGTTTCATAAGTAAGGAGAAATCCCCTCTTAGACAGTCCCTCGTGTGTCTCCATTAGAAGATTTCTCCTTATCCCCTCTTCAGGTGGCAAAAAATATTTTATTTCTCATAATAATAATAATCAAAACCAGGTATCTCCAAACTACGGCCCTCCAGTTGTTGCCGAATTACATGTCCCATGAGACATTGCAAAACGCTGACATCCACAGACATGACTAGGCATGATGGGAATTTTAGTTTCTGAACAACTGGAGGGCCATAGTTTTGAGACCCCTGGTCATACTAATAATAGAGAAATAGAATCTCCCCAGTGAGGCACACACAACAATAAAATGATAGCAGGGGTTCTAGACCTGCTTTCCTCTATGTAAAACCTAGAAAAATAGTTTGGATATAGATACACTGATATAGATACACATGAAATGTTTAATATTATCTGCATTTTGCCATTTTAAGATGTTTTTTTTTTTTTTTTCATTTTTACACAAACCTTCTAAGAAAAGGTACTTACCAATACACTATATGTGACTAATTGTGTTACTAAAGTGGCCTAGTCAGATTATAGTAGCAGAATTTTCTCATAACTGCTATGTGTATACTGCTGGTGAATGGATTTGATGAAAACAAGATTCATCTCTTTACCTGTCTAGTAATTTGCATTGCTGTTTTTCTTGAAGGAATTACAGTCAGAGCCTTGGTAAAAAAAATCAGCACATACCACACTACAAGAAATACCTTGGTTGTCATAACCTGTCCAGGGGCATTGCAAACTCTTCTATGAAGCAACAGCGGAAAATAAGAAAGAAAATAAAGGGCTGCGATGTGACTAATGATGTGACATAGCATGTGTCTAGATCTAGAGCTTGTATTAGGTTACACAGAATTATCAAAATGTTATGGTTTTAAAACTGTCACACATGCCGGTTCAGCTTAACGAATCTAAAATACTGCATGCTGGACATGCAAAGCTAAATCAAAAGCTATCTAAGTGCTTAGATGTGATTATATTGACTCCTGTGTTGAAGTAAGTCATATATTTTGAGGCAATGAAAAGTATTAAGAGCATGGAGGTGATTTTATAACAATGCAGAATAGGTGGATAGAGTCTGCAGAATTTGATCTGAAAATATATATGAAATACAGACTAGAAATTGGGCATTTTTAATCATAACTACAATTTCCACACATAAGTGTAACTGCTCATATAAAATATATAAAATAAATATAAAATAATATGGTAAGCAAATCACATTGTTCTTTTGGGATTTTTAAGGAGCTAGGCATACTTATTGCCTAGTCCCAAGACATTTTAATCACCCCATTGTAACAAAATTTGTGACTATCTTATTTGTCAAACAACACATATAGTATAACTCTTTCCTCAGTGCTCATACAGGTCATATCTCAAAAATGAAAGCTATTTTATTAAAAACAATTCTGAAATTGTATACCAGTTAAAATTATTTTTACTAGGTTAGCCCTCTCCTCTCTTGCTCTGCACTCTGTTTTAAGGGTTGTAATGTTAGCTGTTACATGTGATATGTCTGGTGGAATTTTTTATCCATTCATCATTTTGGAAGAGTCACAACCTTCCTCCATGATATCCTGAACCTTTGTTAGACTCACAGCTATCAAATTTCCTTCTGGGAAATAAACTCCCAAATGTACTGCATAATCCATATAGGTTTATACAATTTACACATCTGGCAGCAAAAATACATCTTGCCATGAAATGCATAGCACCCTCTTGTGGTTTTGTATTTTTAGTATTTCAGTAGAACAAGAAAGAAGCTTATCAGCAAGCACAACATTGCCAAAGCTAGGGGCCTGATCTTTTCCCCCTTTACAAGCTTACCATGCTTTGTTAAACACTGGGCCTGATAACTCCCAAATCTACTCCAGCAGTGCCTTAAAATACCTCCCAATTAAAGGCAATTAAGACTTCAACTCTCACAAACTGGGAGGAAATGTACACAGAACAGAGCTCTATTTGCCTGGGAAGATGCGATCACATATGCTGCACACTGGGCCATCAACTGGGATCGAACTTGTAACTTCCATATTCCTCCATTTAAACCTTCAATGCAAGTTCATTGCCCTAAAAGTGTATGGGGACCTGGGTCCTGCTCTAAGGGACATGTATCAATTGAAAAAAAAAAGGTTTTAAATCGATTGTTTTTTTCAGGAGCAGTGGTTTTAATAATGCTTAAAGCGAAAAAAAAACAAAACAAAATATTCCTTTAAATATCATGCTTGGGGGGTCCCCTTAATATGGGTCTCTGTGATGTTTAAAACAGTGTCACCAAAAAATTACATTTGCAAAGGAAAAATTGTCATTTAAAATCGCTCGCAGCTGTAATGTTTTGCCGGTTCCCTGCAATATAGATAAAGATCATTGAAAAAGCATTGCGTTGGGGTCCATACCAGACCCTTTGGGTCTGGTGTGGTTTTTCAGGGGAACCCTGGCAAAATTTTTAAAAATAATTAGCGTAGGGGTCCACCCCAAAGTCCGTACCAGGACCTTCTGGTCTGGTATGGATTTTAAGAGGAACCCCACCCCTAATTTAAAAAAATGGTTTATGGGTCCCCCCAAAGTCCGTACCAGGCCCTTCAGGTCTGGTATGGATTTTAAGGGGAGCCTCAGGCCAATTTAGCAGGTGTGTTAAATTTGATGTTATCACTCTCACTCTCTCATACTGGTCACTGAAAGTTAAACATGGCACCTCATGGCAAAGAACTCTCTGAGGATCTGAAAAAAGAATTGTTGCTCTACATAAAGATGGCCTAGGCTATAAGAAGATTGCCAAGACCCTGAAACTGAGCTGCAACACGGTGGCCAAGACCACACAGCGGTTTAACAGGACAGGTTCCACTCAGAACAGGCATTACCATGGTCAACCAAGGAAGTTGAGTGCACGTGCTCAGCGTCATATCCAGAAGTTGTCTTTGGGAAATAGACGCACGAGTGCTGCCAGCGTTGCTGCAGAGGTTGAAAGGGTGGGGGGGTCAGCCTATCAGTGCTCAGACCATATGCTGCACACTGCATCAAATTGGTCTGCATGGCTGTCGTCCCAGAAGGAAGCTTCTTCTAAAGAAGATGCACAAGTAAACCTGCAAACAGTTTGCTGAAGACAAGCAGACTAAGGACATGGATTACTGGAACCATGTCCTGTGGTCAGATGAGACCAAGTTAAACTTATTTGGTTCAGATGGTGTCAATCGTGCGTTGTGGCAACTAGGTGAGGTGTACAAAGACAAGTGTGTCTTGCCTACAGTCAAGCATGGTGGTGGGAGTGTCATGGTCTGGGGCTGCATGAGTGCTGCCGGCACTGGGGAGCTACAGTTCATTGAGGGAACCATGAATGCCAACATGTACTGTGATATACTGAAGCAGAGCACGATCCCTCCTTTCAGAGACTGGGCCACCGGGCTGTATTCCAACATGATAATGACCCCAAACACACCTTCAAGATGACCACTGCCTTGCTAAAGAAGCTGAGGGTAAAGGTGATAGACTGGCCAAGCATGTCTCCAGACCTAAATCCTATTGAGCATCTGTGGGGCATCCTCAAATGTAAGGTGGAGAAGCACAAGGTCTCTAACATCCACCAGCACCATGATGTTGTCATGGGGTGGTGGAAGAGGACTCCAGTGGCAACCTGGGAAGCTCTGGTGAACTCCATGCCCAAGAGGGTTAAGGCAGTGCTGGAAAATAATGGTGGCCACACAAAATATTGACACTTTGGGCACAATTTGGACATTTTCACTTAGTGGTGTACTCACTTTTGTTTTGTTTTAGACATTAATGGCTGTGTGTTGAGTTATTTTGAGGTGACAGCAAATTTACACTGTTATACAAGCTGTACACTCACTATTTTACATTGTAGCAAAGTGTCATTTCTTCAGTGTTGTCACATGAAAAGATAGAAAAAAATATTTACAAAAATTCGGACAGGAATCAGATTGCATGGATGTGAACACCCATGTGATCTGATTCTGCTGCGTAACAAAAAAGGGTCCTGTGCGAGTTAGGTCGGGTTGCGATGCGAATTCAGCCATACTATCTGTATGACTGAATTTGCATAGCACAGAGATCACATGCGATTTGCACTGAGGTGCAAATCACATCTGATCTCGGACACCGCAGCAGTGTGAACCAGCCCTAAGGAAGGTAATCCACTTCCCCAAAACCCCCACCCCCCCAAAACAAATTTAAAAAGTAAGTTACAAAAGAGAACAACAACAAGCAAATCAATTTCCTTTTATTTTGCCAGCAAAAACACAAGTATGTACATATTTACTGGCATTCAAGTATTTACAGTATATATACATTTAGCAAAACAGTTAGCAATTGGGTTCTAAGGACCCTGCTCATAGGAGCTTACAATCTAAAATTGGACTAAACCTTACATTGGACACAGCTTTACTTTCACAGTGTATAACAGCTTACACATTTCATAGAAGGACTAAACACCCACATGACACTGTTAGCTGCAAAATTACAGAAAGATACTTCTACACACATACATTGGTGAGTATTTTTTTCCCTAGAATAATGCATGGTAAGACAAACAATACACACCCCAATCGGACAGCATGGTCAAATCAAGCCACTTTTGATGGTCAAAATGCTCAATAATTTCATCCAACAAACAGCTCTAGTGGGGTATTTGTCATTATGCACAATATCATTTCTTATCCCACAACCACCACAGTAACAAACTTGGCCTATCATCAGGCCAAACCAATCCCACCTACTGAAGTCCCTTATATAATCTAGCACACTGGCACACGCCCAATAGAAATACATGCCCACCAGTATCTTTCAAACTGTCTTTTGAAATTGATTTCACCTGAGGGGCTGCAATGCCTAATACTATTTGCTGTGTTAACCCTTGGCTATGTTCATCAGATCAGTATAAATCCAGGACAAAATTCTAAGTCAGTGGTTCTCAACCCTGTCCTCAAGTACCCCCAACAGGTCATGCTTTCAGGCTTGCCATTATTTTGCATACATGATTTGATCAGTTTCACTGCCTTAGTAATTACCACAGCTGTTTCATCTGAGAAAAATCCTGAAAGCATGACCTGTTGGGGCGCCTTGAGGACTGGAGTTGAGAAACACTGATACCAACAACAGTTTTCTAACCAGATGTAAACCCTACAATTTGAAATGTCCAAGTCCTTGGCTGCAATGGGCTTCCAATTTAAAGTCCCAAAATAACTTGCTTACATTACAGGCTATTTGGACAAGAGACAAATAAAATGTCAGCCTGTCTTTGGATTGTGGTGAGAAACCCACACCGGGGGAACATATAAACTTCAACATGAGCATTAGCGTATTGGGGACATGAACTAGCAACCTTGTGGGTGCCAGGTGTATTTGCTAGCCAGTTAGCTAGTGAGCACGTCTTGTCCATCGCTGTGGTGTGAACCAGCCCTAAGTCCATAGTCATGCTCAGTATCACAAGTAATATACAATATATTGTCCTAAGTATTGGGAAATGTGTCTTTACACACACATGAGCTATAATGGCAGCCCAGGGTTCAGTACAGAGTTGGGCCACCATTTGCAGCTATAACAGCTTCAACTCTTCTGGGAAGGCTATCCATAAGGTTTAGGGGTGTATCTATGGCAATGTTTGACCATTCTTCCGGAAGAGCATCTGTGAGGTCAGGCACTGATGTTGAATGAGAAAGCCTGGCTCGCAGTCTCTGCTCTAATTCAGCCAAAAGGTATTCTATTGGGTTGAGGTCAGGACTCTGTGCAGGCCAGTCAAGTTCCTCCACACCAACCTCCCTCATCCATGTCTTTATGAACTTTGCTTTGTGCACTGGTGTGCAGTCATGTAGAAACAGGAAGGGGACATCCCCAAACTGTTCCCACAAAGTTGGGAGCATGAAATTGCCCAAAATGTCTTGCTGATGTCGTAAGAGTTCCCTTCACTGAAACTAAGGGGCTAAGCTCACCCCTGAAAAACAATCCCACATCATAACCCCGCTCCACCAAATGATATGAACCAGTGCACAAAGCAAGGTCCATAAAGACACGGATGAGCAAGTTTGGGGTGGAGGAACTTGAGCGGCCTGCACAAAGTCCTGGCCTCAACCAGATAGGACACCTTTGGCTGAATTAGAGTGGAGACTGTGAGCCAGGCCTTCTCATTCAACATCAGTGCCTGACTTCACAAATGCACTTCTGGAAGAATGGTCAAATACCCCCATAGACAAACAACCTAAACCTTGTGGACAGCCTTCCCAGAAGAGTTGAAGCTGTTATAGCTGCAAAGGGTGGGCCAACTCAATATTGAACCCTACGGACTGAGACTGCGATGCCATTAAAGTTCATGTGCATGTAAAGGCAGGCGTCCCAATTGCCTAGCTAGTGTATCTGCCAAGATTTGCAATGGTGGTGGAACCCTCCTACACATAAATACTAAATTTAGACATAATTTAGGTAAGGCCCTGAGTTATGTTTAACAACATAGAGAGGACAAACAACATCTCTACATGAAGTGACATGCTCGGGAATCGAACTCAGGACGTCTGCAATGGTAGACAGAATTGCTACTTTTTAAACCATGGGGCTACTACATGTCAAGTCCTTCTACACATAAATACACAAATACTGCATTTCTAGGAATATATAGGACTTACATTAGTCAGGAGTTGTTCTTCTAAATTTATTCTGTGATTTTTGGTGGTTCTTGCTGCGTGATTGTAGAATAGTAATGTTTTCCTCTGATTTTTGGTAATGACATTTTTATTTCTGATGTTGGTACACATATCACATTTTTTGGGCTCAAATTAGGATCATTTGGAAAGAATTAAAAATAAAAAAATGGGACTCATTTTAAATTTCCATAAGCAATTGTATTGTTTGTGGTTTGTAAAGACACCTGTGTGAGTTTGGGGACATATTTTTGTGAGATAGATATCAATAAGTGAAAGTGACAGAGAAAATAATATTTACCAAAACATGAAATTATTATTCTAGCATTCTTAAAAACAAAATAGATTATCAAAATTGCAACATTGTTGCAATGACAATTTATTTGAGAGAAAGATACATTTCATCTCAACATGAAAAGGATTTATTTGGGGGAAATAACAATTGTACCATTAGAATGAATGGCTGAAAATTGCATTGGGCTACATAAATTTATCTTCACTCCTAAAAAAAGCTGTGTAAAACAACTCTCATTTTGGTATTTACTACATACTCATGGAATTACTCCATGAGAGTTAAAAACTGAGTTGTTTTGCATCTGAGCATGCTCAGTTGTGCTCAGCTATGCTGAGCGCCTAAATGTAAAGAGACGGGGAATTTATCTCTTCTCTGACTTTGTAAGATATTTCAGTGTAGAAATCACTTTTTCATGCAGTTTAAAAGCAGATTATCTTTAACCACTTGCCGACGGCTGATCGGCAAATGACGGCGACAGAGTGGCTCTGTAACGCGGATCACCGTCATATGACGGCGGCCGCGAGACAGAGCCTAGTGAGCTCACTGTGTTCGGGGGGGCCAGGGAGCGGGTGCGGCGGCTTCGATTGCCGCCGGCTACCCGCGATGCCCCCCCCAGAGTGAAGGAGCGGAGGTCCGTGTAAGTAAACATGGACCTCCGCTCTGTGAAGGGGGAAGGGCTGTGATCACAGCCTTCCTGTACATGAAGGCTGTGACCACTTCCATTCTCCTGTTAGGGCAGTCCCCCCACAGTTAGAACACGCCCAGGGAACATAGTTACCCCTTAGAGCGCCCCCTGCAGGTTAACCCCTTCACTGCCAATGGCATTTACACAGTAATCAGTGCATTTTTATAGCACTGATCGCTGTATAAATGCCAATGGTCCCAAAAAAGTGTCAAAATGTTCCGACATGTCCCCCCCAATATCGCAGTACCGCTAAAAATCGCAGATCGCCGCCATTTCTAGTAAAAAATAAAAAAAAATAAAAACCCCAAAAATTAATTCTCATCATCCGTAAACGCGACCACTTTTGCGCAAACCAATCAATAAACGCTGATTGCGATTTTCTTTATCGCAAATATGAGGAAGAATATAAATTGGCCAAAAACGGTGAAAAAAAAAGTTTTTTTATATTTTTTTTTTGATTTGTATTTTAGCAAAAAGTAAGAAATTTGGGTTTTTTTGCAAAATTGTCGCTCTTCTTTTGTTTATAGCGGCGATCAGAAATGACACAGAGGTGATCAAATACCACCAAAAGAAAGCTCTATTTGTGGGAAAAAAAGGACTCAAATTTCGTTTGGGTACAACGTTGCACGACCGCGCAATTTTCAGTTAAAGCGACACAGCGCCAAATCGCAAAAAGGGCTCCGGTCCTAAAGCTGGAAATCCTTCCGGAGCTGAAGTGGTTAAACACTATATCACATATTTTAGTACAATTTAGGGAATCAGATCATGCTCTAAACATTATTTCTATTTGCACTACTCCAGGTCCTGACTAGAGTAAGTATTTGGGCATTATCTGTGACCTGGGAGCAATAATGAATTTCATTTTAGGAGTAATTTGCCGCCAGCGCTATTGTGAATACCATTTTAGCGCAATTCACCAGGAATCACAGTAATTTGCCGTGAATCACAGTAATTTTACCGCAAATCGTGGTCATTTTGCCGCTATTTTGTGGCAGCGCTATAGTAAATGACCCTCACTGTGTATCTGTATGGAGATGGCCATTTTGGTAGAGGAGGGGGCTTTGTTTTCTAATGCAATATCTGCCCTCCTGATAACAAGTGATTTGATGAGTGATGGGGTAATGAGCAAGAGAGGTGCAGGAATCATAGATCCACATAATGAATAAAGCAGCAAGATCCATGCAGAGCAGCTTCCACTCCAGCATGGAGAACAGTTAGCAGCATAGTGACGTCACCAAATTGTATTTAAAATTTTCTGAGACAAGCAGTTGAAAACACAGTGGCTTGGATCCCACCCTGCAGATATACCATTATGATGCTCAAAACTTTAGGCAGCATAAATAGAAGAAGAACGCTGCTGTTTAGAAGGAATTAACCACTTCAGTTCAATTGCGCAGTCGTGTGATGCTGTACCCAAATAAAATATATGTACTTTTTCTTCCACAAGTAGAACTTTCTTTTGGTGGTATTTGATCACCTCTGTAGTTTTTATGTTTTGCGCTATAAACAAAAAATGAACAATTTTGGAAAAAAAAAACATTATTTTTTACTTTCTGCTATAAAACATATCCAATAAAAAATATATAAAAAATTACATTTCTTCATCAATTTAGGCCAACATGTATTCTGCTACATATTTTTGGTAAAAATATCCCAATAAGCCTATATTGATTGGTTTGCGCATACTAGCATCTATAAACTATGGTATATTGACACTGCATAATCCCTATGGTGTTCTTTCTGAGCTAGAAGCAGATACAAAGGCTGCAAACATAGCTGCTTGTAAGATTGGCAACCCTTCTCTGCACAGGGAGGAGCTTGAGAAAAAAATTACAATTCCAAAATTAATTGTTTTATCTGAGTGTTGAGGATAAGGTTCCTAAAGGGAGAAGTCATCTTCTTATTGGTGATTCTATAGGAAATCATTTGGAAGTGTCAAATGAAGTTAGGTGCTACTGTTAGGAGAGATAAGAGGCGCATTGTAAGAATTGTCAAAAAAGCTAGCGCAGAGTGCAATGTTGATGTTGTTGTGCACCTTGGCACACATGATTTGTCCCAGAATGATGTGCTTTCTGTGCAGAAAGATTTTCAGAATTTGGGCCAGGATCTTCAACAGTTAGGGTGTATTGTTACATTTTCAGAGTTCTTACCAGTGCATAATGGACAACACGCGGAAGTACTTTGTATAGCAGAGTTCAATGTTTGGTTAAAGAATTGGTGCAAAGCTGAAGGTTTTGGTTATGTTAGTCATAATGCTACCTGGTGGTCGGACATTGAACTTTACAAGAGAGATGGTCTGCATCCCTCACACAAGGGCACTGAGCTTCTTGGTATGGAATGTAGGAATTTTTTGGACATGCATTTAAACTGAGAAATGGGGACAGAGATGTAATTGTTGAGGAGAGTTTCTGTCCCCAGCAGGTTGAAAGAAATGTGAGGGTTTGTGTTGGTAATGACTGGGCTAATGGGGTGGTCACTCCATTTGAAGTTTCTGGTGGTAAAAATAAAGCAGTTGAAAGTAGTGTTTGTCATGTCATGTGCACTAATGCCCATAGTTTAGGCAACAAGCTTTGTGAGCTGACAGCTCTTATGTCTAGGGACAACTTGGACCTTGTTGCAATTACAGAGACATGTTTCAATGATTCAAATGACTGGGAAATAACTATACCAGGGTACACACTATACAGGAATGATAGAGTAGGGAAGAGGTGAGGTGGAGTTGCCACATATGTAAAAAATGGCATAAAACTAACATTAATTCAAAAAACAAATGAAATACTCGAAACCCTCTGGGCCCATGAATTCATAAATAAACGCTTTGCAGGAATTATGTAATATTGACACTGAACAGTTCCCTCTCCTGCCCCCTACAGAATAAGATGTAAAATCATGCCCCCCAGAACTGTGGGATCATTACAGCCCTTCAGGTCCCAGCACTTTGCTTGAAATAGTGGATTTCATAGACTGCTGTGAAGCTAAGTAACACAATTCAAAAAAAGCACTGGGTGCAGGCGAGCAGTAATGGTCCTGCAGTACTTGGAGATGTGTATTCACATTTTTGTTGCTGCCAAAATATACAGTGGAGACAATTTTGAATGATCTGTTATGCATACCTCCTGTACTACTTTCATTTGTGAGTATATGAAGTTCCTTAAAAAAAAAACAGCTACTCAACAGACAAGCAAATATGGGAAAGCTAGTATGTTAAAATGTACCACGTGTAAGTTAAAGATTATGCAAACGGTGCAAGGAAAGCAAAGCTGTGCATACAGGTTTTCCAATCCATGTCATGGACGGGACACAGAAAAATGCAGATGTAGAGCTGATGACAGCAAGGGGAAGTGTTTAATGGCTATTTAACATTTTTATTTCCTGCACTATAATTAAAATTGCCATTGTGTTCCGTTTTTACCCACTGACCCATTTACACACCAGCCAAGTGGCAATCCCAGGGGACAGCCTTGACTAAATTGTTTGTAAAAAAAAATAATACAATATGCCCTTCCTATCTAAAAAAAAAACTTCCTTTTATACCTAATCGCACATGCACTAGTTGGCATCAGTGTTTCCTGTGCAATAACATATGATCAATTTAATTATTTATATATACAAGAAGTTATGGTTTGGTCATATTGCATTATTATCAGTAATGGTTTAGGAAACACTAAATGTACATTTCAGCCTCCAGATTTTAAAACAAGCGAATACACAATTGCTTACTAAGAGACTAGCAATATACTTACTAACACCATCTTCACTATTTATTTCAAAGCAATTACAGTTTCTTTGGTCCTTTCTAAATAATGATATTTTCTATAAAGGAACTGTTCTTTAAACACAGGGGCACATAATCAACAGCTCTCCTAAATAACCTGGATAGAAAAAAAAAAGACTTCAAGGTAACTCTATGGGAAATGCTGTAATTATCCCACCTTAGATTAGGTGATCCTATGAGAGATTTGTTCACTTTACAATCAGAGGCTTATCTGTGGTAAAACCTTCATTTATTTCACTAGCTAAACAGGGTATGCATCAAAGGGTACTTTTTCTCTATGTTCAATGCTAACTCTTGTTGCAAATAGGTAGAATAGCCTGATCTAAATGTTGTAATCGGTAATGGAGACAAGTTCAATTTGTCATTTTTTGTACTCCTTTTTTCATATATATTTCATACAGACAAACCACCTATTAGTTTATAAAACAACTTTATATTTGAGAATAGATGCTTACTAGCTAGTCGTATACAACAAATTTGCAAAATTAGTATTAAAATGTCATACACATAACTACTAGATAACTACTAGGTTCCTGCTGCTGGTGTGAGGGACAGATTAGCATTATAAAAAATAATATAAATTTGTGCTAAATAGTACATTTGCATCCAGAATGAGGAGAGCTTCAAATAAGGGACGTGGTCGTGGTGCTGCTGGTGCTGCTGGTGTTGGCGGTGTTGGTGAAGCTCCTGTTGCAAGGAGAGAATGTGGTCGATCTGTGCCAGCTACACGCACAAGTGAAGCACCTTCCTCAGGTGCGAGTAGCCGACAGAATCTTCAACGTTATATGGTAGGCCCGAATGCCGCTCAACAAATGGTGAGGCCAGAACAAGTACAGGCGATAGTAGATTGGGTGGTAGACAATGCCTCCAGTTCTTTCACATTGTCTCCCACCCGGTCCCTTGCTGAAAGCTCAGAGTTGGCACCTGAACCCCATGGTCATCTGTCTTTCACCTCAGCCCCTTGTAAATCAGCCAAGCAGTCTGAACCCCAAGTCATGCAGCAGTCTCTTATGCTTTTTGATGACTCTGCTGGTGTGCATTCTGTGGGCCATCCACATAGCCCTGCCCAAGAAGTGGAAGACATTGAGTGCACCGATGCCCAACCACTTCTGTTTCAGGATGAGGAAATGGAAACACCACCACAGCACGTCTCTGATGATGAAAAAAATGATGTGGCTTTCTACAGTGTGCAGACTGACAAGGAGGGTAGTGGTGAAGAGTAGGTGGAAGATGATGTGGAGGATGATGAGTTCCTAGACCCCACAGGAATGAAGGTCATGCGAGTGACGTGTGCAGTTTGAAGGAAGAGGTGGTGGTCGCACAGAGGCACCAGCACAGCAAAAGAGGAAGCAGGTTGCAAAAGTGGAGTGAACATCCCCTAGACAGTATGCCTGCTACTACTCACTGCACCCAGGGACCTAGCACACCAAAGGCAGCTCAAATGAGTTCTCTGGCGTGGCAGTTCTTCAGACAATGTGCTGATGACAAGACACGAGTGGTTTGCACGCTGTGCAATCAGAGCCTGAAGCGAGCCATAAATGTTCTAAACCTGAGCACAACCTGCATGACCAGGCATCTACATGCACAGCACGAGCTGCAGTGAAATAAGCACCTCAAAATCCAAGAAAGGTCTCGGGCTCCTCCTGCTTCCTCTTCTGCTGCTGCCCTCTTCCTCCACCTCTACAGTACCAGTGTCACCTGCCACCCAGAAAACATATGATGTGACAGCAACACCACCATGTCCGCCACCGTCCCCAAGCATTTCCACACCATGGTCCCATGGAAGCTTACAGCTGTCCATCTTTCAAACACTTGAGAGAAAGAAGAAGTACCACCCTACCCACTTGCGATCCCTGGCCCTGAATGCAAGCATTTCAAAATTCCTGGCATTTGAAATGCTGTCATTCCGTCTGGTGGACACGGACAGTTTTAAAAACCTGATGGCGGTGGCTGTCCCACAGTACGTGGTTCCCAGCCACCACTTCTTTTCCAGGCGAGCCATCCCTTCTCTGCACAAACAAGTCGGGGACAAGATCAAGTGTGCATTGCACAACGCCATCTGTGGCAAGGTCCACATAACCACTGATATGTGGACCAGTAAGCACGGGCAGGGAAGCTATATCTCGCTAACTGCACACTGGGCAAATGTAGTGGCGGGTGGGCCTGAGGCGGATAGCAGTTTGGCGCATGTCATTCCACCCCTGAGGATTGCAGGGCATTTCTCTTTTGCCTCCTGTTGCCTCCTCCTCCTACTCCGCTTCCTCCTCCTCTACCACCTCCTCATCTGGTCAGCGTAACACCTTCACCACCAACTTCAGCACATCCAGGGGGAAACGACAGCAGGCTGTTTTAAAACTGATATGTTTGGGGGATAAACCCCACACTGTGCAGGAGCTGTGGACGGGCATTGAACAACAGACCGATGAGTGGTTGTTGCCACTGAGCCTCAAGCACGGCCTGGTGGTGTGCGATAATGGGCGAAATCTCGTAGCAGCTCTGGGCCTAGCCAGTTTGACGCACATCCCTTGCCTGGCGCATGTGCTGAATTTGGTGGTGCAGAAATTTCTAAAAAACTACTCGAATATGTGAGAGCTGCTGCAGTAAGTGTGGGCCGTCTGTGCGCACTTTTGGCATTCTCACCCTGCTGCTGTCTGTCTGCGCTGCAGCGGAACTTCAGCCTTCCCACTCACCGCCTTCTATGTGACTTGCCCACAAGGTGGAACTCCACCTTGCACATGCTGGAGAGACTGTGCGAGCAGCAGCATGCAATAGTGGAGTTTCAGCTGCAGCACGCACGGGTTAGTTGCTCTGTGGAACAGCCCCACTTCACCACCAACGAGTGGGCCTCCATGTGAGACCTGTGTACCATATTGCAGTGTATCGAGTACTCCACCAACATGGCCAGTGCTGATGATGCTGTTCTCAGCGTTACTATCCCACTTCTATGTTTACTTGAAAAAACACTTCGGGCGATGATGGAAGAGGATGTCGCACAGGAGGAGGAGGAAGAGGGGTTATTTCCACGGTTATCAGGCCAGTCATTCAGAAGTGGCTCCGAGGGTGGGTTCCTGCTCCAGCATAGTCCTGGTAAAAAATTTTCAAGCCAGGGCACAGTTCTGGAGGATGAGGAGGAAGAGGATGAAGAGGAGGAGGAGGAACCATGTTCACAGCAGGGTGGCACCCAACCCAGCTCGTGGGCATCACTGGAGCATGGCTGGGGGGATACGGAGGACACAGATGATACACCTCCCACAGAGGACAGCTTGGGCAGCCTGGCACACATGAGTGACTACATGCTGCAGTGCCTGCGCAACGACAGCCGAGTTGCCCACATTGCAACTTGTGCTGATTACTGGCTGGCCACCCTGCTGGATCCCCATTACAAGGACAACGTGCCGCCCTTAATTCCCTCACTGGAGTATGATCGGAAGATGCGCGACTGAGGGCATTCCCAAAGGACACCGGGGGCTCAGTGGAAGCACAAGGCGAAGGCAGAGGAGGAGGAAGAGGTCGCCAACGCAGCTGTGGCACCGCCAGCACCTCAGAAGGCAGGGTTAGCATGGCCGAAAAGTGGAAAAGCTTTGTCAGCAGCATGCCACAACAAACAGCACCACCAGCAATGTCTTAGGAGGAGGCAGCATTTCAGCAATAGTATGGAACAGTATGTGCACACACGGCTACACGTACTGAGTGATGGGTCTGACCCATTCAACTTCTGGGTCTCCAAATTGGGCACATGGCCTGAGCTTGCCCTTTATGCCTTGGAGGTCCTGGCCTGCCCTGCAGCCAGTGTATTGTCTGAATGTGTGTTTAGCACGGCAGGGGGCATTATTATAGACAAGCGCAGCCGCCTGTCCGCAGCCAACGTGGACAAGCTAACGTTTATTAAAATGAACCAGGCATGGATCCCACAAGACTTGTCTATACCTTGTGCAGAATAGCCATTTATACCGGCCTCACACAGCTTGTGGTATACTTAAGTGAACGTATCCTTTTTTTTTTTTATATATGTCTCAATATTTTGGGGGCTACCCCGATTAGAAAAAAAAAACAAACAAACAAAAAACAGTGTTGGCTACCTCCTCCTCCACCGCCACTTCCACCACCTACACCGCCACGGTCACAGCCTCCTCAACCTCCTACTCCTCCTACTTTTTATGTGATTTTAAGTTATTCCCCTATCCACATTTGTTTGCAGGGCACTTGACCTACTCTTACCCCCATTTTGCTTCCTTTTGCAGCCCTATAGCCCTTTCCAGGACTTTTTTAGAGCCATTTTGTGCCCAAAAGTTCGGGTCAGCATTGACTTCAATGGGGTTCAGGGTCAAGTTCGGGTGAAGTTTGGGGCCGAACTCAAACTTTTTCATGAAGTTTGGCCAAACCCGCTGAACCCGAACATCCAGGTGTCCGTTCAACTCTAGTTGGCATCACTAAATGATAACAAGGTACAAGAGGGGGTTGGGAGTAGCCAGATCCAGTAACCAGAACAGTTCAGGTTTCCGGGTTTCAAGGGGTTTCTACAGAATATTAGGTCTGGTGTAAAGATAAAGTTCTACATGTTTTTTATGTACAAAAGGTTTGTTTCAGTGAAAGCAATGCTCAACTCAGTAGTGTCACGAGGCGGGTGCGGCCTGTACCAGGGTGACACCCGCAGAGGGGTGACACCATCCTGACCATCACCTTGACCAAAGCGGGTGATCGGTGATTAACCCCGGGTTCCTGTGGTGCGGCCATGCTATCCCAGAGTGTGAGTGAGATTCTGCTCAGTCTCACTCCGGCTGCTCTCCGTCACAAGCCGCGGCCGCTCGCAGAGGCGAATGACAGTCTGAGCGGCTGCAGACTGCAGTACACACTGAATCAATCCTCCCCCGCTCTGCTTGCATGCTTGAGGTGAGAGGGGTCTGTACGGATGGAGGGGTTGGATGGTATGTCCTGGGGGGGTTTGTAATGATGGAGGGGGTGAGTTGTTCTGGGGGGGGGTCGGTCATGATGGAGGGGGTGGGTTGCCT
>BLSH010501326.1:133086-148211 GCA_018402905.1 Glandirana rugosa | reverse complement strand
CATATATATATATATATATATATATATATATATATATATATATATACTGTATATACAGTTGTGCTCATAAGTTTACATACCCTGGCAGAATTCATGATTTCTTGGCCATTTTTCAGAGAATATGAATGATAACACAAATACTTTCCTTTCACTCATGGTTAGTGTTTGACTGAAGCCATTTATTATCAATTAACTGTGTTTACTCTTTTTAAATCACAATGACACCAGAAACTACCCGAATGACCCTGATCAAAAGTTTACATACCATGATAATTTTGGCCTGAAAATATGCACACAAGTTGACACAAAGGGGTTTGAATGGCTATTAAAAGTAACCACCCTCACCTGTGATCTATTTGCTTGTAATTAGTGTATGTGTATAAAAGGTCAATGAGTTTCTGGACTCTTGACAAACCCTTGCACTCTTCATCCAGTGCTGCGCTGACATTTCTGGATTCTGAGTCATGGGGAAAGAAAAAGAATTGTTAAAGGATCTATCGGAAAGGGTAGTTGAACTGTATAAAACAGGGAAGGGATACAAAAAGTTATCCAAGTAATTGGGAATGCCAATCAGCAGTGTTAAAACTCTAATCAAGAAGTGGAAAATGAGGGGTGAAATACAGGACTCTCTGAAAACATGTGGTGTGGCTGTTTCAAGATGCACAATAAGGAGGCACTTGAAGAAAGATGGGCTGCATGGTCAAGTCGCCAGAAGAAAGCCATTACTACGCAAATGCCACAAAGTATCCCACTTACAATACGCCAAACAGCACAGAGACAAGCCTCAAACCTTCTGGCATAAAGTCATTTGGAGTGAAGACACAAATTGAACTTTTTGGCCACAACCATTTGGAGAGAAGTCAACAAGGCCTGTGAAACACAGAGGTGGATCGCTGATGTTTTGGGGATGTGTGAGTTACAAAGTCACAGGAAATTTGGTCAAAATTGATGGCCAGATGGATGCAGTATGTTATCAAAAAATACTGGAGGAACATTTGCATTCATCATCCAGGAAGCTGCGCATGGGACGCATGGGACATACTTGGACATTCCAACATGACAATGATCCAAAACACAAGGCCAAGTGGACCTGTCGTTGGCTACAACAGAATAACGTGAAGGTTCTGGAGTGGCTATCTCAGTCTCCTGACCTCAATATCATTGAGCCACTCTGGGTGGCTCAAGATCTCAAAAGTGCAGTTCATGCAAGACAGTCCAAGAATTTCCAGGAACTGGAGACTTTTTGCCATTAGGAATGGGCAGCTTTACCATCTGAGAAGATAAAGAGACTCATCCACAAATACCACAAAAGACTTCAAGCTGTCATTGATGTTAAAGGGGGCAATACACGGTATTAAGAACTGGGGTATGTAAACTTTTGATCAGGGTCATTTGGCTAGTTTCTGTTGTCATCATGATTTAAAAAGAGTAAACACAGTTGATTGATAATAAATGGCTTCAACCAAACACTTACCATGAGTGAAAGATACTTTTTTGTGTTAGCATTCATATTCTCTGAAAAATGGCCAAGAAATCATACATTTTGCCAGGGTATGTAAACGTATAAGCACAACTGTATATATTCTTACACTGCTGACTCTATATACTGTACACTGAATGAGCTGTATACATAGTCTACACTGAATGCAGCGTGTGTATATATATAAATAAATTATACCGTATATATATATATATATATATATATATATATATACATTCTTACACTGCCTGCACTGATTGTATATAGGCTACACTAGATCTATACACTACACTGCCTGCACTGATTGTATATACTGTATATAATCAAGTATAAGCCAAGTTTTTCAGCACATTTTTTGTGCTCAAAATAGCCCCCCTCGGCTTATACTCGAATCAGTGTCCGTGGGTGGTCTGAAAAGATGAGTAGATTCACATTGCACAGAGCGCGCTGCTTCTAAGAACCACTCTGTGCATGAAACTGTGATATAATTACACTGGAATGCAGAGAATGCAGAGAGAGCTGTCAGATTTTCAACTTGATGTTGGGAGGTGGGCGGGCATGCGGGTGTTAGCTGTTCAGTCCCACCCAACTCTAATTTCAGTGAAGATCTGACAGCTCTCTCTCTGCTTTCTCTGCATTCCAGTGTAATTAGCTCACAGTTTCATGCACAGAGCGTCTCTTAGAAGCAGCATGCTCTGTGCATTGTGAATCTACCGTACTCATCTCTTCTGCCAGTGCCAGCCAGTACCATCCAGTGCCAATCAGTGCCACCCGCCAGTACCATCTAGGGCAGGTGGTGGACAGGTGGTAATGGCTACAATACCTCTGTTCTGGCTACAATTCCTGTGTAATGGCTGAGTCCCTGTGTTCTGACTACAATACCTGTGTTCTGGATACAATCCCTGTGTAATGGCTACAATACCTGTGTTCTTGCTACAATACCTGTGTAATGGCTGAGTCCCTGTGTAATGGCTAAAATACCTGTGTTCTGGCTACAATACCTGTGTAATGGCTACAATACCTGTGTTCTGGCTACAATACCTGTGTAATGGCTACAATACCTGTGTAATGGATCTTTGTCCCTGTGTTCTGGCTGCTGCATTTCCCACCCTAGGCTTATACTCCAGTCAATAACTTTTCCCAGTTTTTTTGTGGTAAAATTAGGTCCCTCGGCTTATATTCGGGTCGGCTTATACTCGAGTATATGCAGTACTCTACATTAGATCTATATAATTCACTGCCTGCACTGCCTGTATATACTCTACACTGTATATATGTACTACACTGCCTACATGCCACTACCAAACTAGCTAAACTAGCTCAACGTTCCAGTCTCCAGGTTCACACACTACATATGGCTGCTGTTCAAGCGGCCTTATATAGTGTGGGCATGGACTGAGTCCCCTGAGCCACGATTGGCCAAAGGCACCCTTCCTCTGGCCAATCATGGTTCTCACAGCAGAGCGCGCTGTGATTGGCCAAAGCCTGCAGGTCATGTGCATGCTTTGGCCAATCAGCGCGTGTCATTCCCCGTGGTCTCGCACTGCATTATGGAGCGCTCGAATTTAGCGCAAACGCCCCATAATGTTTGAGATTCAGCAAATGCCCAATCAAACTTGTGTTCGACTCGAACATCGGGCCCATCCCTATATATTTTCAGTCATGGTGCCATTGAAAAATATTTTCAGTCCCAAGGCATACCAGTTTAAGGTTCACTTTACTGCGTGCCAGTGAATGCATGCAAAATGATGCGCCTACCCGACACACAGACCAACATGCTGCTCTTTAGCAGATGCAAATGGTGCCAGTAATAAATTCTTAATGGTACCCCCATGCATTAGCAAACGCAGTGCATTTCAGGTGCAGCATGATTTGAAATAATGGCCGGGGACCTCTTTTTCTGTGTTTCAGTGGGTAGAGCAGCCCAGTCAAATTAATAGGCTGCCCTATATGCAGCACACAGCTGCACAAGTGTGAACTAAAGACTAATTCACACGAGAGGTTGGGGGATGATAAAACCATACTGTTGAGAGTTGTTTTTTACTACCCCATCTACTTTCCATTTAGCTGCAGTAGTAGCAGCCAGGGTCATATACATGCTGTGACAGGAAGTATATTCCCAGGTGAATGGAGCCATGCTGCAATCACCCCACATACCATGTGATTTGCACACGGTTATGGCAGGGTGATGCTGCATTTAGGGGTTAAAACAGGCATTGAAAAGGCAACATTTGCAGTCATCAGTGCCTACAAAAAGCGGTTCAAGAAAGGAAACTGGTGAACCAGCGACAGGGTCATGTTCGGCCAAGGCTCATTGATGCACTTGGAGAGCAAAATCTGGCTTGTATAGTCTGATCCAATGGAATATCTACTGTAGCTCAAATCACTAAAAAAGTTAACATTAGTTCCAATAGAAAAGTGTCAGAACACATAGTGCATTGCAGTTTGTTGCGTATGGAGCTGCATAGCTGCATACCAGTCAGGGTGCCCATGCTGCCTTGTGTCCACAGCCAAAAGCATCTACAATAGGCACATGAGCATCAGAACTGGACCACAGAGCATTGGAAGAAGGTGGCCTGCTCTGATAAATCATGTTTTTTCTATATAATGTGGATAGCTGGGAGCATGCATGTCGCTTACCTGGGAAATGAGCAGAAAGCAAGCCAGCAGAGACAGTGATCTGCCACTGATGGCTTGGTGCTAGATACTACAGCATACCTTCAGAGTTCTAGTGGAGTCCATGCCATAACATGTCAGGGTGGCAAAAAGTGGACCTACTCAGTATTAGGTGGGTATTCTTGTTATAATCATGTTATGGCTGATCGGTGTATATGTGCAACTGTCATGGGCTCAAGAATGATAGTATGAAGTAAGCATTGAAATGATCAAATGACTTACTAAATTAAAAATAGGCATTTCACTTTGCAAGAAAAGGTGCACTTTGAAATTAAATTTTCCCCAGTGCTTAGTCAATGAGGTGGGACTCTGCTGACTACTATCATCCAATCATGTGCAAGCAAAAACTGTGTTTTTTTTCTTTTATTTTCCTTGCACATGATTGGTAAATCAAACTCAATGCGTCTGTAAAATCTGGAGAAAGTCACTTGGAAACGCCTCAGTTTTATGAATGACAAGTCATTTCAACATTTCAATACTTGGTTGTCTAAAAGAGAACTGTTCCTGAAAGCAGGAATAGTCTGTTGTGTCTGGTTATGGGCTGAGGGGAAATCAGTGGTGCGTGTAACGCATATAACACACATGTTCTCCAAAATCGTAACTCATCCTCCAAGAACCGTGAACACCCACTGATACCGACTATTCTTTCAACACTTGCTTTGAGAAGTGTTTAGGAGAAAGTAAATGAGTTGTAAAAAGGAACAAAAATGCCTAGAAGGGGATGTTGCCTTTAGACTGAGATTCTTATAAAGAATTAACAGTCTTCCTGAAGAGCCTTGGGCAAGTCATCCTTTGTCATGAAAAGAAAGGATCTGTTAAAGAAATATTGGAGGCTTTTACTGTCCAATTTTTTATTAAATACACAAGTAACATGTCCCTTTCACGTTTCTTATCTTATTAAGCTGAATTGATTTATCCACATGTTTCCTTTATTGTGGGTAATACAGGACAACACATCTGAATAATGATTTTCTTAATAGACAAGTGCAATGTACAGATTGCACATTAACCAATGTGTATCAATGTTATCCCATTCTGTCTGTAAAGTGACATTTAAAGTATATGTCAACCATTACCTTGTAAAACAACCCATCCAGTTTAAAATAGGAATAAAAAGCAAAATATATATATATATATCGTACTATATTGTAAAAAGTATTGGGGTGCCTGCCGTTACACACCCATGATGAACTTTAATGGCATCCCAGTCTAAGTCCTCAGGGTTCAATATTGAGTTGGCCCACCCTTTGCAGCTATAACAGCTTCAACTCTTCTGGGAAGGCTGTCCACAAGGTTTAGGAGTGTGTCTATGGGAATATATCTTCCCAGTGAATGGTTATACAGGGGGCTTGTCCTCACCAGTCTTGCCCATTGAAGGACAGGCAGAAAACAGACCTCACTGGGATGAATGTGCTCAATTGTCTAACGTGGTCAGTTTGAAATAGGAAAGCAGGGTGACTGGCAGGATCACCAGTTATTTCTCACAAGGGAAGCAGTACAAAAAGAACAGGATATTATTTCATACAAGTACATGGTACAACCAACACATATCAGGAATATGAAATGTTGGGGTAACATATTCTTTAATTGCTTGCCATTTGTTACAGAAGTTTTCATTAATTCCATGATCAAATTGCAAATGCTATTGTGTATATTTAGAGATACGGTATAAAATAATTTTATGAGAACATATCATTTGAGGCTTGGCCCACTCAACCCCAATGTTACAGTCATGGGTGGATACAGGTGGGTTGAATCACCCCTTTTCTATTGCATTGGTTTTCCAGTGCTAAGATTTCTTTGGCAAATTTCCTGCTTTTTCCCACTGCCATTGTAATTGCAAAGCTAAAAAAGGAGTCTTCCTTATTCTGCTTTATTCTCCTTAACATGAAGTATATGAAACATTTAGCAAGCTGAGAGACTCCTTTGCAGTGGGTTTCTCTGGAATGCAGGTGCAGAAATATTGGCCTTGGAATCCATGAGAATTACAAAACAAAATATGTGTGTGTTTTACCTATCAGCAAACGGAAAGCCTCAATTTTGGACAAGTTAAACCTTTAAAATGTGATATTTCAATACAAAAAAAAGCATTAGTACTCTTAGCATAGCAATATCACAGTTAGTGGTTTAGGAAAGTGAAATAAATAATGAATTGCCTCATTGATTGGCTTTCTGTTTAATTATGAACACAAATCATTATTACAGGAGGTACTGAGGTACTCTCTTGTAATCCTGTACGTTAATTGTGGTAATACTGTTATTTTTATTGAAGAGACTTTTTCTATAATTTTACTAATTTACTAAATGTAAACAAATTCCTGCTATAGCAACAGTGAGTTTGCTTCATTTTTACCCCTGGCTGCCAGCTTTCAGATAGAAATGATTTACTGTGACCCCTTTTTTATGAATAACTCATGAAAAGCAGGCACACTGTAGAGTAAACACTGTGCTTTCTGCTTTAAATAGCCCCCAACTCAATTCTTGATGCATTGATTTCATGTTCTTGTTTTCACATGATGGCATTATTTAGGGAGTTATGCATCATGTTTAATCTGGTATCAGATTAAGGCCCCTATCACACAGGCGGATCAATTGGGACCGTCTGTCAGTTTTTCAAGTGAACCAGATCTGACCTACCAGTCTCCTCTATGGAGACGTGTGTACATTTACACCAGCCTACAACCTATCCTATCTGCAAAAAACAGACGGATGGGGTTCTGTTCCCCATCCATGTGGCAGATCGGAGGGCAGTTAGGTGTAAATGGACAGGTGGTCTGTTTACATCCAACCACCCATAGAGGAGAACTGGCTGTATCTGTGCCCATTTGAGTGGACACGGACCAGCCACAAGCCTGCTTAGTGGGGATCAGTGGACAGATTTTCACTGAGCAGGCGTATTCCAACAGACTCAGCCCCGTGTGGAAGGGGCATAAGAAACATATTTATATTTAGTTTGTTTCTTTTCATTTTTAGAAAAAGTAAAAATGATAACCATAAGTTTTCATGTATTCTTCCAATACAACATTTGCTTAAATAGTGCAGTGTCAGAAATGTTCCCTAAATAAACCTGAGAAAGTCTTCCATTATTTTATACAATGTAGTGGGATGTCACATCACAATGCACTTGGAAAACAATCTGCTTGCTTAAATAGTGTAAAATCAACATACAACTGAGTCAGTTCTGTGTGGATAGGGATCAATAGAATAGTGTTAGTCCTTTCTCCAGGTTTACTATCACAAAATCTATGAATGACAGTGCTTGCACAAATGTTTGATGTTCAAACAGTATGCTGACATATCATAGAAACCACGTATTTTACTTGTTGGGACACGGGGATCATTTTCACTTATTTATAAATTCATGTTATTTCTATATTTTTGGTATTTCACTTTTTTTTTTTATGAGTTTTTCGTTTCTTTCTGCAGTGGATCATTTATAATAGTGAGTTAATGATGTCCAATATGTAATGGTGTAATATTGGTTTGCTGTGTGTGTTGGACATCAAAATAATGCTGCTTTGTTGCCATCTGTTCCTATAGGGTGCACTATAGAATGTGCACATCAACATTTTGTTTGAAAACACTAAATAGTATTAAGTGCATGCACCAAGCTAAATTGCATGTCAGAAAACCTCTATGTTGTTATGGGAGAAATAGCAGCATATGTATGGAAATGTATCACTGGATTCTCTATTCCAAGCATTAGCATATGGAACCTTATGCTCTAACTCCACCTTTTTAAACCAGGGTGTCCAGGCAACCTGGGGTGCCTTGAGGTTTCTTCCTTGGCAAAATGCCTAAAAATTGCCCAAAAATTGTATCCAAGCCAGCGGGTGGATGAAGGCTGCCTTTTTAGTTACACTAAGTCACAGGTTTTCATTGTGCTCCATTACAACCTTCTAGCTGGCGGCATCCCATATAAGTCCCCTGCATACCATCCTTTTTTGACCCTCCCCTGCCCCTCTCCATCAATGCTTGGGTCACATTAGCTGAGTGATGGAGAAAAACTGAGGGTGACGAGAAACATTGGAATACTAGTCAGTACCAGTTTGTAAAAGTGTATTTGCTTTGGAAGAATAAATCACCTCTAATGCTGGGTGTCCTACTTGGACTTGTGGATGTTGCTGCATTATGTAAACCTATTAGAATAGCTTTTACCTTTTAGAATGGGGTGCCTCAAGACTGTCCATAATTTCTAAAGGGTGCATCGAGACTGTCCATAATTTTTAAAGGGTGCCTTGACTGAATAAAGGTAGAGAAATACTGATCTAACTAGTGCTTGAACTTCTGCGCATGCAGACACAGATACTCCTATGTACAGTACAATGACTCCTCTGCTTATGATTCACAAAGGCTTTTTACAAATTAGTGTTTTTTAACAGCCACTATTCAGGATAGCAATGCACAATTTAATGTGGTTTTACTACTACAGGTTATGCACATTAAAAAAGCTAACCATGGTTAGATGGACCTAAAAACATTAGACAGAATCAATTTATTGTTTTTGGCATATATGGCTTAGTTGGAGTACAGTATATTTGAATATTGGAACAAACATTTCATAGCAAACCACATTTTTGTTAGTAAATCCTGCTTAAACATAGTAGCCTAATGCCGGGTACATACTAATAGTTTTTTTACACGTAACCCAGTGGGTTGCACGAAAAAAAAAAAGTCAGCTCCGGTCAGAACCACTGTACTTACCATGCAAGGTTAGTTCAGTGATCTCCCCTGCTGAGCTGTTGTGCTCTGACAGGCGGGCCATTGGCTGAGAGCACTGATCGGGAGTCAGTCGGCTGCTGGTTTTCCAGCATGCACAAGCTGAGTTTATACAGCACTCCCAGCCGCTGCATCTCTTAGTGAAGGTAACTGTTTGGACCAGCTATATAAACTGTGTGTTGTCTCAGCTAAATACAGTATACAGCACTGTATTCTGGCAGTGAGAAGGGAACTTCTCACCCCACACCCAGGAATAAAATTGAGTTCGGCAATAGTGCTGTATACTGTATGTAGCTGAGACAACATATAGTTTATACAGCAATCCCATCCACTGCATCTCTTAGTGAAGGTAATAGTTGCTTTGGACCAGCTTGGTCCAAACTAACTATTTAAGCTTCACTCAAAGCTGTACATCAGCTTTGTGTAGTGTGCTTTAGATACAACATATGGCCAAAAGTTTGTGGACATCTTACAATCATACCTATATGAGATTGTTGGACATCTCAGTCCAAAACCATGGACATTACGATAGAGCCCATTCAACACAAAGAACATTTTGAAAGTCAAACATTGATGTTGGGCAAGAAGACTTTGCAAACAATTGGCATTCACATTTATACCAAGAGTCCTTTTGTGCACACCTCTCAACTTTCTCTTCACCAAACTAATTAAACCATAACATATTCTACCTGGCTCTTCACTGGAAGCCCCTTAACCCAATACTGTTTGACCATATAGGAGGTTTGTTGGCCAGGTGTCGACAAGTAATATAATGACGTTTATAATTCACTTACTTTAACCCCTTCCCTCAGGATCACGTCATATGACATCATAAATGTGAGCCTGGATATCTGAATGGTGCCTGCAGCTACTGGCACCATTCAGATATCTTTTTTTTCAGCAGGCGATTCTGTGTTTGACAAAAGTGGTCTTAGTTGTAGATTTGTCGCAAGATCACTTTTTTCAGTGGAGGGAGAGGTGCCCCCCCGCCGCTTTCTGGTCATCTCCGCCACTTACCAGACCCGCCGGCAGCGGCGGAGATAATCGGTTCCTCTCCTCCCAGTGTCCGCTCACTCGGCTCCATAACACGGCAGGGCGGAAATGACGTCACAGGGGCCCTTTTTGTTTTGCAATGTCATTTTTTCAAATTATTTTATTTTATTTTATTTTTTTTGCATTTTACTGTAAATATGAGATCTGAGGTCTTTTTGACCCCAGATCTCATATTTAAGAGCTCCTGGCATGCTTTTATCTATTACAAGGAATGTTTACATTTTTGTAATAGGAATAAAAGTGATCAAAATAGTTTTTTAAAAAAAGAACAGTGTAAAATTAAAGAGTAAAATAAATAATTAAAAAAAAAAAATAAAAAATTTAAAGCGTCCCGTCCCCGTGAGCTTGCACGCAGAAGAGAACGCATACGTACGTCCTGCCCACATATGAAAACGGTGTTCAAACCACACATGTGAGGTATCGCCGTGATCGTAAGAGCGAGAACAATAATTCTAGCACTAGACCTCCTCTTTAACTCAAAACTGCTAACCTGTAGAACATCGCCAATGGAGATGTTTTAGTTGCAAAGTTTGTCGCCATTCCGAGAGTGGACACAATTTTGAAGCATGACATGTTAGCTATCATTTTACTTGGTGTAACATTATCTTTCACAATATTAAAAAATTGGCCTAACTTTGCTGTTTTCTAACTTTTTAACTCAAAAAACTTAATTTTTTAAAAAAAAAATCACGCTTGGAAGACCGCTGCGCAAATACGGTGTGACATAAAGTTTTGCAATGACCGCCATTTTATTCTCTAGGGTGTTAGAAAAAAATATATAATGTTTGGGGGTTCTAAGTAATTTTATAGCAAAAAAAATGTTTTTAACTTGCAAACACCGAACCCAAAAAACAGGCTCGGTATGGAAGTAGTTAATAAGAGTGAGTTAGTTTGCAAAAGAAGAAATATGATAGTGTATTTATGATGTCTACATTAAAGCCTACATCCAGGTTTCTTTTGTCATTAAATAGTTTCTTTGGACCAAGCTGGTCCAAACAAACAATTTATTTCACTAATAGATGCACCTGCTGTTAGTGCTGGATAACCTGTATATAGTATAAATAAACATACAGTGTGCAGCACCTCTGGTTGGCTGAGATGGAGATCTGGGCAGGTGAAGTCACAATATCCACCTCAGCCAATGACAGAAATCCTTGTATTAACTGATGAAATACAAGGCTTCTTGTGAATGGCTAATCAGTGCTCAGTCTGACTTGAATTTTGTTTCGGCAGAGGGACCAGAAATCTCCATCCCTCTATCAGAGCACAGAATTGTATACTGTATTTAGCTGATGAAGAATACACTTTATACAGTGCTCACATCTGTTAGTCAAACCAATTATTTGATTAGGTCTGCTTCAACAATATACATGTTGATAACTTTTGAACATTTTAGGTAAAAGGAAACCATGCTGAATACCAATCATATTAATGAAACATATTAATTTGGGTATGTGACTTGTTTTTTTTCACGTGAAAAAGAGGACTTCTGGTAAACCTCTAATAAATTGCTCAGCATAGCAGAAGATTATTACATCATTAGTTCCTGATTATTGATTTCATTTTGATCTCTTCCTATAGAATGAATTCTAGACTGATGTATTGAAAATGGAAATGCTTTGGCATTATTTTATTGTTAAAATGACTTAATTAAAAGATAATACTCTGAAATATCCCATATGTAGAACAATCAATGATATTTAAATCATTTTAAAAGAATGATTTACTAAAGTTAAGTATGGTGAAATTAAGTTTGCTTCAGACACCCAATCACGTGCATGAAAAAGAATACCTAATGTGTCTGTTTATATTCTAAAAGCAAACCTCACTTCAATGAATCTTGGTAAATAACCTCAAGGCCTCATTTACATAGATATTTGGAATCTAAAACTTATCCAGCGTTTCTCAAAACCTTTTAAATGTAGCATTTGCAAAGATTTTCTCTTAACATTTTCAATTGGTTTAGCAGCCTGGGACGAGTTTATTTGACCCCATAATACTGTGATGGCGAGGCTTGGCACCCCAGATGTTTTGGAAGTACATTTCCCATGATGCTCTTACACTCTGCAGGGTAGTTGAACATCATGAAAAATGTAGTTCCAAAACATCTGGGGTTCCAAGGTTCGCCATCACTGCCGTAGTACATACTTTTTTCATGCAAAAAAAATGGCAATTATTCTCTCTATAGCATCCTCCAAGAGCATAATGGGACCGTTTTATCATACATAGCTTTCTTCAGGGTAATAAAACGCTTAATCAGTGACTACACATAACGTTCTACAAATGCTTGTTAAATGCTACATTTACGCTCAAGGATGTCTTTCTAACAGATTTTCTCAAGGTCTTTGTAAGTGCTAGTAATTGACACCATCTTATTCAGGGTACAAGCAAAGTTGTTTTTAGTGTAAAGCTACTTCAACACCCATCATGCACTCTTGTGTGTGTTAACTCATTTGCCACAATAAAAAACATCATCAGGATAGACATTTGGTAAGCATTCTTAAAAAGACACTGTCACTTTGCCCACTGTTGCCGATTGGTGCTCATTGTGTGTAAATACCGCTCCCTCCAACCATTTACTACATGCCTCTCCTCTGTCGCAGCTGCACCAGAATACCTATTTTGGCATGACTATGCATTGGCCAAGTGATTGACCACTAGGCCTAAACATTGTATCATAGGAGTAGGTCACATTCCCAGAAGCACAAGGTATTTTGCAGTTGCACCCAATAAAGATGAAGTGGCAAGGGAGCACCTGGGAGTTTAGTATAAAGTAGTTGGTGGGTGAGTTTTCCATAGACCATGTTACTTTGCCTTGAATGGGCAAGGTGATACAGTCTCTTTAAAGCTAGAAAACTACTTATGTAAACTAAGCCCACCTTGTAACAGAGTCTTGTACTGTGATAATCCTTGGTTAATGCAGAAAGTTTGGAGCTTATATAGTAACTGTTTTCAACTCAAGCCATTATGACATCCAATAAAGGTTATAATCTGACATTTCTGGGGAATATTCAATTTTAAATAAGTTGATTTTGATCATGTATGAGTCATATGAGACTTTTGATTGGAAATGTCCTTGGCTTTTAATATCCTGTAAAAGTATTAGTATACTGTACATTGTTTAATGATAATACAAACCTGACAAGAATCTGAGCTTAGTGTCATACTTGGATTAAAGCTATGTTTACAGTTATACTCAATACAAAGCTATGAATTATGCATTATATACCATCACATCTAATACAGCATTATCTTTCTATTAATCATTCACCACCAGTTTACTTGATGTTTGAAAAAGTTCTCCATTCTAATTGAAGGGCAACATGTTGTGTTATATTGAAGAGTTGTTAAAACCATTAAATAGGACAAGTTAACACTTTGAATTACTGTAGCTTTGATGAGAGAGCGACTATCACGCAGCTTAAGCCCCGATAACCTATAGACAGCACTTCAAACAGATATTTAAAAACGATATTTAACCCAGTAATGTATTGATTAAAATCATTAACTGTAATTTTACATATAACTACTGTAAGTACTTACAATCTGCATTGAGTTCAGCCTCCAGTAAATGGCAGAAACCAAGTCATTCAGACTGTACTGAATTACACAGCTATGTCAACAATGTTGCTAACAGGAGGAAAAATCAGAGGAATGACCTTTTCAGTGTTTTGCTGTTCCTCAAAGTCCAATCATCAGACTTGGGTGGCCTGGTGACTAAGCTGTGCTGACATATTAAAAAGGAGAAAATATTGGTGTCCAACCAATCTAGATTGGTTGTCAGGGGCTGGCTTTTGGCAGAGTGGCTGTAGAGATTTACTGATTGGACAGTTAAGAAAGCTCAACTATTTTTGAAAAGTTTGTATAATTTTTATAAATTGAAATGGGTAAATGGTGCTGTCTTTTTCAATTTGTGCATAATTCAATGAATGCCTTCAAAGTGTAAGGTTTTACAATTAAAAATATCATCAATCTATAAGCATTGAGACAATTATCCCTAAAAAGTGTAAGTGCTGAATAATGAAAAAAAAAAAATATGAAAGTGGTCAACAATTCATATAACCAATAAACTTGTCAGTCCATATGATATCAAAAAATCCTATAAATATCAAAAAAATCGCAACTTTGCTCATCCTTGAGCTTGCCACACTTTTGTTTGCTGGAACTTTGACTAAGTGGAGTTAACAAACGGAGTTTATAACTTCTAATCTGGACTTGCCCACCGGTCACCAGGATTAAAGGCAGACCTGCTTACATGTGATTTACCCCTGCAGGGATGTCGCTCTCTGGTGAGTGTGGAAACAAAAGGGGAGCACGCGTGGGTCACTTTATTGCACAAGAAATTGCTGCTGTTTTTTGCACAAGGACTGACACATGACACTTTGAATAATCAGAATATAAGAATTTTGCGTTTTTGTGATTTTTTGATATTTACAGGATTTTTCGATATTATATGGACTGTCAAGTTTATTGGTTATATGAATTGTTGACCACTTTCATATTTTATTGCACTATTTAGCACTTGCACTTTTTTAGAGATAATTGTCTCAATGCGTATAGATTGATGATATGTTTAATTGTAACACTTTACACTTTTAAGGTATTAGTTTAGTTACGCACAAATTGAAAAAGGCAGCACCATTTACCCCTTTAAAGTTATAAAAATATCACCACTCCACCTAGTGGAGTGAACAGGGTAGGCAGCAGCCTTACACATATACACTGTGTGCAGAATTATTAGGCAAATGAGTATTTTGACCACATCATCCTCTTTATGCATGTTGTCTTACTCCAAGCTGTATAGGCTCGAAAGCCTACTAAAAACTGAAAAGCCTCGGACAGTTCAGGAAGAAAACTGGGTAAAACGGTTTCCTTTCCTTCAACGGATTATTAATACGTGTGGACTATATCCCACAACTACAGTAATTTGGTGTGGGGAAGAGTAATGACTCTACGTGTAGTGGATTATACGAATTAACCATCATCCGAAAGCTCGGATATGTCGAACCTCATTCTGTTGTACGTATTTCTCCTACTACACCAGTTTTATGAGTAAACGGATTATTAAGACGTGTGTCACATATACACATTCCGACGACGGATGGGACAAGTGAGGTGATCCACCTCACCACTATAAAAATATTGAAATTTCCCCATTTACCACGACGGAAAAAGTTAAACACGCATTGATTTGATT
>BLSH010501326.1:102905-126791 GCA_018402905.1 Glandirana rugosa | reverse complement strand
GACAGGCAATGAACTCACCAGATAGATGAAATGTATAGCAGATACACATCCAATCTCTATATCACCTGATATTTAACAGACTCCAGCAGCTCTGGGGCCAGTGATCCTTTCTCTGCATATAAAACTCACATCATTGAGCCCACACAGAAAAAGTATATAGTGTAGTATTTCAATAGAATATGACCAATATTACATAAAATAAGCAATCCATGTGGAAAGTATATAAAATGCAATAAACTCACTCCAGAGGCCACTGACCCAACTCGTGCACTCGGCAGCGTGACATCAGCATGTACAGGCCCCACCCAACATGTTTCGTGTGCACGCAAGTCTTCAGGGGATCCGCCACTACCAAAAATTTAATATTTTCCAGCTTACCAACCTTGTGTGTTGGCTGCATTCATTTTCTTTTCTTTGGCATTTTTCCTCTGTTTTCAGCTGGTGACCTGGCCAATAACACACTTCCTTTACTAGTGAGACACTGCTCTGTATGAATGAGAACAGGAGGCACAGCAGAATTGGGGGGGGGGGTGTTAAATGTATTAGCAGGTTTACACACACTCACAAATTGAAGACAAACTCCAACTCATTTATCCATTTTGGGATAAAGATTTTACATGAATAAATAAAAGCTGACAATTTTAGACACCCTTGCCAGTGTTAAATGGTTTGTCTCATCCATGTAAACTGATACATTCTGCTGGAGAGCTTGTGCTTTTGAAACAACATACTTGGATCACCAGATAAAAAGAGAAGAAAGAAAGCCTTAGAAAGAAAACAAATGCAGACATTTTTGATGGATGAGCTAAGGTTGAATAACCTTAGCTCATGATCTCCACCAGCAAAGCCACCATGTCATATGTGCTAACTTTGCCCCCCATTCCTCCTTGGAGCTATTATCAAATTAAGCAATAACTCCACATTACCCCATTATATTTTCTACAATGTATGCTGTAAAATTAAAGACTAAATTCACCTTTGTGAAAAAAAATAAAATAAATGCAGGTAAAAAAATGTGCATTTATTATTTTTTTAACTAGTTGCCAACTGCCCTACAGCAGTTTTAGTGCTACAGGGTGGCCGCGCTGTGCAGGATCACATATATATATATACGTGACCCTGCTCTTCTGGGTAGCGAGCATGAGTGTGCACCACTGCAGCTTGCTCCCACTGTGATTCTACACAGCAGGAGCCAATCAATGAGTACCACAGACCCAATGTCTGTCGGCACCCACTGATCATTTGGTACACAGGCAGAATGGCAGTCTGCTTGTATAAACAAGGCTGATTGCCCTTCTGTCCGTAAGAAACGCATGGATCCTGTGTTCCTGCAAAGCAAGGACATGGATCTGTGCCATCCCCTAGTAAAAGCACCTCACACACTGCATAAAAACACTGTCTAGACACACAGTTGATCTTTTGATCACCCCCTTGTTAACCCCTTCCCACCCAGTGTCATTAGTACAGTGACAGTGCATATTTTTTGCACTGATCACTGTATTATTGTCACTGATCCCCAAGAAAGTGTCTAAAGTGTCAGTTAGTGTCCAATTTGTCCACCGCAATATCACACTCCCACTACAAGGTGCTGATCACAGCCATTACTAGTAAAAAAAATCCATAAATATATCCCTTCATTTGTAGATGCTATAACTTTTGCGCAAATCCATCAATAAACGCTTATTGGGATATTTTTTACCAAAAATATGTAGCAGAATGCATATTGGCCTAAATTGATGTAGAAGTTTTATTTTTTTACATTTTTTTATTGGATATGTTTTATAACAGAAAGTAAAAAAATATTGTTTTTTTTTTTTCAAAATTGAGTATTGCACTTACGATCAGAAGATTATAGGTGCAAAATCAGGCTCCTGCAGACTGTGTGTAGCTGCCTGCCCATGCTTCGTAAGAAACAGGCAGTTACTGAATGACAGGAAGGACCAGTTAACTGCCTAGAGTGTCCGTCAGCGCCTTGGTAGTTCATTGAGAACTACAAGCCATCAGCTGCAGAGCTGATGGTAATAGTAGACTCCCCATTCACAGAACGCTATGAATGAATGATGCGGCCGGATGGGCAGAGCCCCACGTGGCGTGTTTTTTTATTTGGTTGTGACAACTGATGCAGGGGGAAGATTCATGGTGTGCTGTCAAATGGGGATGGGGTGGGGGGTGCGGGGACTGCTGCATCAGTAACATGTTACATGTAACACCCTGGTTATGGGTGTAACATGTAACATGTTAAGAAAGGTAGGACTTGGTTGAGTCCTTTAACCACCTCCCACCCGGCCACTGTACATATACGGCCGGGTGGGCGCCTCACCGTTCTGAGTGGACGTATAGGAACGCCCCTCAGAACGAGGACCTGGCCGAGTGGAGATCGGGATATGGGCGCTGTGATTGGCCCTCCCGATCACATGACGGCTGTGTCCAATCACAGCTGTCACAATGTAGACAGAGACATGTGTCTCTGTGACAGTTCTCTCCCCACCAAACTCAGTGAGAGCTCAGTGTGGGTGGGGGGGAGGGGGAATCTGCAGCTCTGTGACAGCTTTTGGTATGAGGATGATTTTACATAGAGAGCTGTCACAGATTCCACTTCAAATAGTACACCCAGTACCACTGATACCCCTGTACACGCATGTCAGAACATCTGTCTGTCCCCCATAACATCTGTCATCGTGCAAAAAACATCTGCATGTCCCCATCACATCTGTCATAGTCCCCAAAACATCTGTCTGTTCCTCGTCACATCTATCACAGTCCCCAAAACATCTGTATGTCCCCATAATATCTGTCATGGTGCACAAAACATCTGTCTGTCCCCCATCACATCTGTACCAGTGCACAAAACATCTGTCTGTCCCTGTCACATTGGAACCAGTGTACAAAACATCTGTCTGTTCCCCATCACTGCCAACACCAAATAAACCATGATTTGGGTTATTTTCACCAAAGAAATGTAGCAGTATTGTTTTTGGTCAAAATTTATGAAGAGAAATTACTTATTTGCAAAATTTTTTAACAGAAACTAAGAAAAATGTGTTTTTTTTAAATAAATCTGTCTTTTTTCATTTGTAGCTTAAAAAAATAAAAAAAAAGTAATGATTAATTACCACTAAAAGAAAGCTCTATTTGTGTGAAAAAAAATGATAAAATGTAATTTGGGTACATCGTTGAATGACTGCGCAATTTTCATTCAAAGTGCGACAGCGCTGAACACTGAAAATTGGTCTGGGAAGGAAGGGTTTGAAAGTGCCCAGTATTGAAGTGGTTAAATCGTTTTCTTGATATAATATAATAGTGGTACTTTCAGAGAAATAAAACAATTGCTGGAAAAAAGATATGTTGCAAACATTTAAAACCCCGATCTACAAAACATAACTTTTTTAGGTTTGGTTGAAGACCGGTGTATATGCCACACATCTCAAGATGGGCAAAACTACGAGCTCATCTGCAAAGATTTTTTCTTAAAATGTCCTTCCTAAGAAATAAAGAAGTTGATAATTACAAAGTCTGAAATATCTATTTAGAAAAAAAAAAAACTTTTCTGGATAGTTTGGGTTTACCTAAAGATGCTTATTATTTGGAATACAAAATAAAGATAGTTAACTGGTTGGTAAAACAATTACATAATTCTACTGAAAAATAACATATTAATCAACAATAGTCTTATTCAAAATATGAATGACTGTCAATGATCTCATACTTCACCTTCTGTTGAATTTGACATTGTTTGGATCCATTTGTTAATCTGTAACGTTACACTAAAGATAGGAGAAATTGTTCTGTCTTCTTAACTCATCAGACTCGGGAGCTCAAATCAATACCTAGAAGATTGCTCATAGAGATCATCAATAAGCAGATAAAATCTTACTGATAGTACCATATTGAATAGAATGTGGTTAAAGTATTACTGCAACTCTTCTGTCACACATTAGAAATGCCTGTATAATTATAATATGAACAATACAATATACAATTCCCTTTGGCCAGGCTAGAATGTAAGCAGAAGCTTATACTACCTAATGTACAAACCTAATTCGTTTCTAGCTCAAATCAAAAGCATATTTTGTATTGAATTGTATATTGAGTGAATTAACACACACACTGTGAATTGCCCATGCTATTTTTAGGCTGATTGACATTCTTTTTAGTCGTTGCATTTGTTACCTGCACCTGAAAACCGACTCTACTTTTTCAAGTCTACATTTTACAAGTGTAAGCACCCTAATGAGTGGGGTAAACCTATTCTTAATGGATTTAATGCTGCAATATATGCTCCATTGTCAATTTTCTCATAGATTAGAGCAGGGGCCTCCATACTTCAACATGGGGGCCAGATGTGGCCCCTATGCTTGCTTTTAAATGACCATTGGGTCACCATTCCTCTCACTGATACCAACAACGGGCCATAATTCCTTCCACGGATGCCAACAATAGGGCACCATTCCTACCAATGATCTCAACAATGGGGCACTATTCCTGACACTGAAACCAACAATGGGGCACTATTCCTCACACTGACACCAATGATGGGGCACTATTCCTTCTCATGATACCAACAATGAGGCAATATTCCTCCCACTATCCCAATGAAGGGGCATTGTTTACTCCCACTGACACTGGGGCATTTTCCACTCCACCTGGCCACAGCCCATCCCCATTAAAGTCTAAACGACAGTAAACTAGCCCTTTGTTTAGAAATTTTGGAGAACCCTGGATTAGAGTAAGACTGAACAATTCAGAAACCCCTTGATGGGGCACGCAGCTTCTACATACACTATATTTACAAATGCCTTTGACTACTACCTGTGTAGCAGGGGTGCTTGTTATTTTTCTACGTAGGGGCTTCAACTTTTTAGGATTACTATCAGCTAAAACCTCCATCAATACCTTTACTGGGAAGTTTCTACAAACTGGGTAAAAATTTTAAAAGTTTGTTTAAACAGTCCACAAAGAAAAGGCTAAAATCGTTTGTGAATGCTAATATTATTTTTCTTTTTTCTAAAGCTAACATTCATTAGAATGAAACTTTGACCATAGTATTAACCTTCATTTAGTAAATTGGAATCCACAACTGACTGTAGTTAAATCGGAGTTCCGCCCAAAAGTGGAACTTCCACTAGTCGCATTCCTCCACCCTCAGGTGTCGCATTTGGCACCTTTCAGGGGGAAGGAGAAGAGGACACCTGTCTTTGACTTTGCAGCTTGCGCATGCGCAGTAGGGGCCCAGCTGTGAAGCCGAACAGCTACATGTCCGGGTTCCCTTACCCTTAATGGCAGTGGCAACACTCGTCCAGCCAATTCGAAGATCAGTTGGACGGTGCCAACATCGCTGGACTCCAGGACAGGTATGTGTCCTAATGTTAAAAGTCAGCAGGTACTGTATTTGTAGCTGCTGACTTTTAATTTTCAAAGTAGCGGCGGCAGGCGGTGGACCTCCGCTTTCAAGTGTATTCAACCTAACAATACATAACTCTTCTTTGTTCCCTTGTGCAAAAAAAGTGCAAAAAAAAATAAAGTGTGTACAGAACGCCCCCCAGGAACATCATTGCCTGCTTGTGTGATTGGCTCACTGATTTTCCCAGAAGTCTGCACTAAGATAGTCAGACAGATTGGGCTTTCATTTGGTGGAGAATGGTAATGGATATCACCCATTTTTAAATTATCAAAGGAAACTGGGTCAAACAGTAAAAGAAAAAAAAACTTTTTTTTTACATTTAGCTGTATATATTTATGCCATGACCATGTACCGGCAGCAGAAAAAAAATGCAAAATACTATAGATTCTCCTACTCCTGATGATAGCAGCAGTACCACATATGTTCGTGTGTGTGTGTGATTTGTTTTTGTTTTTTTTTGGTGGGGGTTGTCTTACATAAACACATTGACACTAACATTTGCACTGACACTAAATATAAAACAATTTTTTCTTACCTAAAACACATTGGCATTAACACTGCCACTAAATGACACCAACTACCACTTGCACTGCCACTAACTGCCAATTACATTTACACTAGCTGACAATTACACTGCCACTTGTACTGCCACTAACTGCCATTTACTGACATTTACACTGCCACTAGCTGACACTGACACATAAATGCCACTAATGCTGCCACTCACACTCGCTAAGCTAGGTAAAGCATTGTTCTAGTTAATCTTCCTTTCTTTCCTTATTTTTTTAATTCAACAGACTTTTTTCGTACAGACTTCTCCTTAGCAAAAAGGAATACATTGTATTGTATCCTGCTGGCTAGCAGACAAGTCTGTTGTTTCTCCTCTTCATAGAGTAGAGACAACATAGGGAAGCACTACAAAGTAAGTGATCACTGTGATAGCTAATCAGAGGCTATGGCAGTGATCGTGTGATCGGGATCCGGTTCCCCCAGGGTCTGATCAGTAGAAACCCGGAGCTGTCACCAACAGCCCAGTCTCAATGCTGGGAGACTGTGATCAAGTACGTTCTCAGTACAAACTTGGGGTTAACCAAACTGCTTCAGTGAAGTAATATGCCACCTTGCAATTGCAATACTTGGTTTTCCTGTGCAAATGGTTGAGGCAAGTTTTCTACTGTTTGCCTGCACAATTGTATATGCCTTTTATGCTTAAGAGTGCATGTTCTATAATCCCCACAAGCAGATTCTGATGCTGTGAAAGCCCACTTTACACATATTTGTAAATGATATAGGGATGATATAACCCTTCTTTTTTACACACAATGAGGCCTGATTACGTAGACAATTTGTAAGGGTGCAAATGAAAGCTACTCATGAAAAATGATATGGTAATATACTAAACACTTGATTTGGGGTCGATTTCACTAAAGAATTAGACAGTATTCTCTTGTGAAAAGTGAATGTTCATATAGCTTAGTGGTTAAGATGAACCTGTGTCATCCAATCAAGCAAAACCTTGTTTTTGGTGTTCATGTTTTTCGCAGAATATATCATATATAAAATAACTTAATTTTATATATGCTTTACGAATTACGAATGATCATGAGGGCTTTTTTTTAGTAATCAATACCCATTGCATCTAATAGTGATGGCATATAAAGGATCTTTCAAAATCTCAGTTGAAGATGTTCTGCTTCATCACTAGAGGTATTTTTAAGAAATGGATGGTCTTGTTTTGTTACCAATACAGTGGAGGCCATTTAGATTCCCGGAAAGTATTGGCGCTCTCCATTTAATAGCACCCAATTAAAGCCAATTAGGACTTCAACTCTTGGCAATTGAGTGGACATGCAAATGGAACAGCGCTGTCAGATAGCATATGTGGGAATTGTGGAAGTCAATGGGGCTCGAACCTGCAAAATCCAAAGTCCTCATTGAAGGCTTGTATGCAAGTTATTTGCCCTGGGGGTCATGTATCAATTGAATAAAAAAAGTTTTTAAAACAATATTTTTTAAAGGAGCAGTGATTTTAATTATGCTTAAAGTGAAACAATAAAAATGAAAAACTCCTTTAAATATCGTGCCTGGGGGGTCCCCTTAGTCTGCCTGTAAAGTGGCGTATCTGTGCGTTGTCTAGAACATGTCAAAGTAATAATGACATTTCTAAAGGAAAAAATGCAATTTAAATTTGCTCATGGCTGTAATTGCTCCCGGCAATACAGATAAAAAAAAAGAAAAAAAAATGGTGTGCGGCCCCCTAGTCCATACCAGACCCTTCAGGTCTGGTATGGATTTTAAGTGGAACCCTACACCAAATTTTTTTTTAAAAATTGACGTGGGCTCCCCCCAAAAATCCATACCAAACCCATATCCGGGCATACAGCCTGGAGGTCAGGAAAAGGGGGGACGAGCGAGCGCCCCCCCTCCTAAACCATACCAGGCCACATGCAAACAACATGGGGAGGTTCTTTGGAATCTTTATTAGAATCTGGAAGCCCCTTTAAGAAAGGGGTCCCCAGATCCTGGGTCACCCAGTCACCAAAAATAGTAGTGTAGTGTGACAAATAGGGATCGGCCGAATGGACACCTGTTCGGTTCGCACCAGGACTTTCGAACATCCCGAAATTTCGGACCCGGACAATGAACCCCATTGTAGTCAATGGGACCGGAACGTCAAAAATCAAAAGTGCCCATTTTTAAGGCTTATATGCAAGTAATTGGGCATACAATGGTTATAGGGGTCCGGGTCCTGCCCTAGGCAACATGTATCAATGAAAAAAAAGTTTGTAAAAAAGGTCATTTTTAAATGAGCAGTGATTTTAATAATGCTTAAAGTGAAAAAAAAAAAGATCAAAACCTTTAAATAATGTGCCTGGGGGGTATCCTTAGTTTGCCTGTAAAAGGCCACATCTCTGTGATGTGTAGAACATAGACAGAGCAAAATTACATTTCCATACGAAAAATTGTCATTTAAAACCGCGGCTCCCGGCAATATACAAAAAAATCACTGAAAAAATTTGATGTGGGTCCCCCCTAAAATCCAAATCAGACCCTTATCCAAGCATGCAACCTGGCTGGCCTGCCTCTGGAACCGTACCAGGCTACATGCCCTTAACATGGGGAGTATGGGTGCTTTGGAGCATAGGGGCTATGCGCTCCCATCCCAAAACACCTTGTCCCCATATTGATGGAGACAAGAGCCTCTTCCCCACAACCATGGGCTGTGATTGTGGGGGTCTGTGGGCGGAAGGCTTATCAGGGCTCAAAAGCAGATTATCCGGTCCTAGCTAGAGTAAGGGTTTGGGCGTTATCTGTTGTATGGGAGCTATTGTGAATTTGATTTAGGGAGTTATTTTGCCCCAGCACAATAGTGAATTCCGTTTGGGCGCTAATTACCATGATTGTGGCATTTTAACGCTAATTGCTGCGATTGGGGTAAATGTGCCACTAATTAGTGCTCAGTGCTATAGTAAATGACCCCCAGTATCTCACAAAAGTGAGTATACCCCTCACATTTTTGTAAATATTTTATTATATCTTTTCATTGGACAACACTGAAGAAATGACACTTTGCTACAATGTAAAGTAGTAAGTGTACAGCTTGTATAACAGTGCAAATTTACTGTCCCTTCAAAATAACTCAACACACAGCCATTAATGTCTAAACTGCTGACAACAAACGTGAGTACACCCCTAAGTGAAAATGTTCAAATTGGGCTCACTTAGCCATTTTCCCTCCCCGGTGTCATGTAACTCATTAATGTTACAAAGTCTCAGGTGTGAATGGGGAGCAGGTGTGTTAAATTTGGTGTTATCACTCTCAATCTCTCATACTGGTCACTGGAAGTTCAACATGGCACCTCATGGCAAAGAACTCTCTGAGGATCTGGAAAAAAGAATTGTTACTCTACATGAAGGCAGCCTAGGCTATAAGAAGATTGCCAAGACCCTGAAACTGAGCTGCAGCATGGCAGCCAAGACCATACAGCAGTTTAACAGGGCAGGTTGCACCCAGAACATGCCTCGCCATGGTCGACCAAAGAAGTTGAGTAAACTATATGCTCAGCATCATATCCAGAGGTTGTCTTTGGGAAATAGACATATGAGTGCTACCAGCATTGCTCCAGAGGTTGAAGGGGTGGGGGGTCAGCCTATCAGTGCTCAGACCATACGCCACACACTGCATCAAATTGGTCTGCATGACTGTCATCCCAGAAGGAAGCCTCTTCTAAAGATGATGCACAAGAAAGCCCACAAACAGTTTGCTGAAGACAAGCAGACTAAGGGCATGGATTACTGGAACCATTTCCTGTGGTCTATTTGATGAGACCAAGATAAACGTATTTGGTTCAGATGGTGTCAAGCGTCTGTGGTGGCAACCAGGTGAGGAGAACAAAGACAAGTGTGTCTTGCCTACAGTCAAGCATGGTGGTGGGAGTGTCATGGTCTGGGGCTGCATGAGTACTGCCAGCACTGGGGAGCTACAGTTCATTGAGGGAACCATGAATGCCAACATGTACTGTGACATCTTGAAGCAGAGCATGATCCCTTCCCTTCAGAGACTGGGCCACAGGGCAGTATTCCAACATGATAATGACCCCAAACACACCTCCAAGATGACCACTGCCTTCATAAAGAAGCTGAGGGTAAAGGGGTGGACTGGCAAAGCATGTCTCCAGACCTAAACCCTATTGAGCATCTGTGGGGCATTCTCAAACAGAAGGTGGAGGAGAGCAATGTCTCTAACTTTCACCAGCTCAGTGATGTTGTCATGGAGGAGTGAAAGAGGACTCCAGTGGCAACCTGTGAAGCTCTGGTGATCCCCATGTTAAGGCAGTGCTGGGAAATAATGGTGGCCACAAAACATATTGACACTTTGGGCCCAATTTGGACATTTGCACTTAGGGGTATATTCACTTTTGTTGTCAGCAGTTGTGTGTTGACCTATTTTGAGGGGACAGCAAATTTACACTGCTATATAAGCTGTACACTCACTACTTTACATTGTAGCAAAGTGTAATTTATTCAGTGTTGTCACATGAGAACATATAATAAAATATTTACAAAAATGTGAGGGGTGTACTCACTTTTGTGAGATACTGTAGTTAAAATAGAGGAGTAAACGTAACCAGCCAGGGCAGGATGTGTGTTATTTTCAGGTTAACCAGTTTGAAATGTAGCATAAAACCCTAAAAACAAAGCTAATGCAGCCAGCCCTTCCAGGGCCGGAAAGCTACAATTTACTACATTTTTGTTTTTGGGTCAAAATAAGCTTTAAGATAATCAGATGATGTCCCCTAGGACGAAACATGTTGGGTGAGGACAGCGTGAGCATCACCAGTGATTTTTAATTGTTTTATGCTGGCTTTGTACGAGTTTCCTGTAAGTGTACATCTTTTTACCTAATTAAAGTTTTCAATTGGAGTCACACTATGTGGAGCCTTTTGTCTTTACATATATCTATGAGTATGTGACTACCTTTTAGGATATTGATTGGAGCCTATATCCGAATGAGGTTTGACTTCTGTGATCGAACAACATTTCACGTATTTGCTTCCTGCCACAGGACGATTCCATCTGGGATTTATTCCCAAATAAGCCTGATTGACCCACGGCACCATATGGTGAGTCCAACCAATCTGGTAAGCGCATTATCCTACCATCTTTAAGCACACTTACGTTTTATATTCACGACTTGGAGTGTCATTATCTTCATCTTTTCACCTTCCAAAACATACTGCTGGATTATTATACTGTTTAAGGGTCTCGGATCTACGCTATAGATTCTTTCTATTATTATTTTTTGCATTATTTGCACTGTATTCCATGAAGGACATATTTTGCACTTTATTTTGCACTTTATTTAATCACTGGGCAATTTTGGGTTTTCATTTATCCCATACATGAGATCATTTATTAATGGACTTATTCTTTGAATGTCACTTATATATGTAATATTTATTTCATATTATTCAAGTTTTTAGCCCTAAATGTGTTTTGTATCCCAGTTTATTCACTTTTGTTGCCAGTGATTTAGACATTAATCGGTTCTGGTCTGGCTCACGTTCATTTACTGCTGCATTGTGGTACTGTAGCGTGAATCGGGGTCTATAAATGGTGGTTCGCTTGTGCGCGGCTAGCGGGCGGGAGCAAGCCACCAGCGGCACGTTCTCATGCCCTCCCCACTCTGCAGCAGTATAGCCGTGGGTCCTGTGATGTCTGCCAGCTACTCACGATTGCCTGGCAGAGGAGAAAAATGGGGAACCACCAATGTAAACACGTCGGTTCCCCACTCTGTCAAGTGGCATGTAAGAGATCTACTGATCCCCATCACTGGGATCAGTCAGATCTCTTATGCCCCTGGCAGCCCAGCCCCCATGTAGTTAGAACACACATAGGGAACCCAGTTAACCCCTAGCTCATCCCCTGCAGGTTAACCCTTCACTACCAATGACAATTATGCAGTAATCAGTGGATATTCAAATTTCTGATCGCTGTATAAATGTCATTGGTCCCAAAAAGTGTCAAAAATGTCCGACATGTTCACTGCAATATCACAGTCCCAATAAAAATTGCAGATTGCTGCCATTACTAGTAAAAAAAAAATTGTAAAAACGCCATAAATTAATTCTCATGGTTTGTAAACACGGCAACTTTTGCGCAAACCAATCAGTAAATGCCGATCACAATTTTTTTTTAACACAAATACGAGGAAGAATATATATTGGCCAAAACTGATGAATAAATTTGTTTTTTTTTATATTTTTTTGGATATGTATTATAGCAAAAAGTAAAAAATATTGTTTTGTTTTGTTTCAAAATTGTCGCTCTTTTTTTTTTTAATAGTGGTGATCAGAAGTGATGCAGAGGGGATCAAATACCACCAAAAGAAACCTCTATTTGTGGGAAAAAAGGGGCATAAATTGTGTTTAGGTACAATGTCACACGACCGCGCAATTGTCAGTTAAAGCAACGCAGTGCTGAATCGCAAAAAGTGCTCTGGTCCTAACATGGGAAATCCTTCCGGTCCTTAAGTGGTTAATGGCTGTGTGTTGAGTTATTTTGAGGGGACAGCAAATTTACACAGTTATACAAGCTGTACGCTCACTACTTTACATTGTAGCAAAGTGTCATTTCTTCAGTTTTGTCACATAAAAATATATAATAAAATATTTACAAAAATGTGAGGGGTGTACTCATTTTTGAGAGATATTGTATATGTAAGGACACCAGCAGTTCAGTTTGGAATAATATGGGTTGCATGCATGTGCAAAAATTCACTTTAATGGGAAATATGTCACTGCCACTGCAATTGCATAGGCACCCAGTGTTGGAATATGGCAACTTTCTGCAGGGGCTATTGTAAGTATGAAACTCTTGCCCCAGGTGATGCTGCTAGGAAAACAAGATTGCAGAAAAAAAATCACCAACGGACCATTGTAACAGCAGCTAAAATGAGCATCCATGGATGGAGCAATTTTCTTTCCTGCAAACACAAGCAAGAAAGAAAATTGCTCAATTCTCCCATCAACACAGTCAATGTTGATGTGGAATCCCTCTTGTGGAGCCATTGTGTTCTCCTGGCAGGGGAGCGCAGTGAGTTGTCCCCACAAGCAGAGCACAGTGATTACAGCTAGCGGCTTTAATAATATGTTACATCCGAAAAGCTGGTTGTACCCAAGTTGATCAACCTGCCCATGCATGGTTCAAATCTCGGACAGTTCCTGCTCCATCTATGGCTGGCTTTAACTGGAACTGTGTACTAACAGAATTCCACAGGTGGGAGCTAAAGAAGCACATATATTATGCAATTCCGTCAAGGGAGGAAGTAAAGAAAATTGCTCAGTTCCTCCATCAGCAAATTCAGTGTTGATGGTGGAATCCCTACCACAGCGCTATTGTGTTCTACCGGCATGGAGTCTTATAGCTTGCAGCACCGATTGTTCAGGAAGAATCCAAAATACTGGTTGTACACAATTTGATCGGCGGATTGACTTGTGTAAAACCAGGGTACCCATACACGGCTTGAGATTTGGCCAGTACCTGCTGAACTGGTCAAATGTCACTCCATGTATCACCGCAAATGCCACAAAGTATCCCACTTACAATACGCCAAACAGCACAGAGACAAGCCTCAAACCTTCTGGCACAAAGTCATTTGGAGTGATGAGACCAAAATTGAGCTTTTTGGCCACAACCATAAACGCTACATTTGGAAAGGAGTCAACAAGGCCTGTGAAACATGGAGGTGGATCGCTGATGTATTCTGGATGTGTGAGCTACAAAGGCACAGGAAATTTGGTCAAAATTGATGGCAAGATGAATGCAGTATGTTATCAAAAACTACTGGAGAAACATTTGCATTCATCAGCCAGGAAGATACGCATGGGACGTACTTGGACATTCCAACATGACAATGATCCAAAACACAAGGCCAAGTCGACCTGTCATTGGCTACAGAAGAATAAAGTGAAGGTTCTGGAGTGGCCATCTCAGTCTCCTGACATCAATGTTTTTGAACCACTCTGAGGAGGTCTCAAACGTGCAGTTCATGCAAGACAGCCCAAGAATTTCCAGGAAGTGGAGGCTTTTTGCCAAGAGGAATGAGCAGCTTTACCAAATGAGATGATACCACAAAAAACGTCAAGCTGTTATTGATGTTAAAGGGGGCAATACATGGTATTAAGAGCTGGGCAATGTAATTGTTTGAACAGGGTCATTTGGGTAGTTTCTGTTGTCATTATGATTTAAAAAGAGTAAACACAGTTGATTGATAATATATGGCTTCAGCAAAACACTAACCATGAGTGAAAGAAAGGTTTTTGTGTTCTCATTCATATTCTCTCAAAAATGGCCAAGAAATCATACATTCTGCCAGGGTATGTAAACTTATGAGCACAACCGTATATATATATATATATATATATATATATATATTTATGATATAATGTAGATATATTGTATACACTTTGTTTAAACTAATTATAGCCATTTTATCATTAATTACATAAAAATTTGTTTTCAAATTTCCTTGTATGTTCAGCATATTTCTTTGAGATGACTGTAGACTTCAATCAGAATAAAAAACATGGTATACCGTGGCTGCTGGTTTGATCATCCCCTTTCCCCAGCCAGGGCAGCCCACACACAGTTAGAAAACACCCAGGGAACACAGTTAACCCTTAGAGCACCCCCTGCAGGTTAACCCCTTCACTGCCAATGGCATTTACACAGTAATGAGTGCATTTTTATAGCACTGATCGCTGTATAAACGCCAATGGCCCAAAAAAGTGTCAAAATGGTCCAGCATGTCCACTGCAATATCGCAGTACCTCTAAAAATTACAGATCGCCGCCATTACTAGTAAAAAAAACCAAAAAACCCAGAAATTAATTCCCATCGTCCGTAAATGCGGCAACTTTTGCGCAAACCAATCAATAAACGCAGAATGCGATTTTTTTTACCAAAAATATGAGGAAGAATATAAATCAGCCAAAACCAATGGAAAAAAATGTTTTTTTTATATATTTTTTTGGATTTGTATTTTAGCAAAAAGTAAGAAATGTGTTTTTTTTTGCAAAATTGTTGCTCTTCTTTTGTTTATACCGGCGATCAGAAATGACGCAGAGGTGATCAAATACCAAAAGACAGCCCTATTTGTGGGAAAAAAGGAAGCAAATTTAGTTTGGGTACAACGTCGCATGAGCGTGCAATTGTCAGTTAAAGTGACGCAGTGCCGAATCACAAAAACTGCTCTGGTCCTAAAGTGTGAAATCCTTCCGGGGCTGAAGTGGTTAATATTAGTTGTAAATACTGCCTAGACACTAATGAGACAGTAATGTAAAATTTGCCTCTGAGGTTCACATACATATCTACTCATTGGAAGAAGCTGGAAACTATATTTTGGAAATCCAGTTTAAAGATTTTATTGGATAACATGTTGAAATATTGGAAACCTCTGTCAGGTTTTTATTGCTGTCTGCGTCCCTGCTAAGGAGACCTATTCTGCAAAGTGAAAAGCACTTCATTAAAAAAATCTGAGTAGTTTTGTTATTGTTATGTATCACGGTATTATAAGTCATTGTAATAAAATGGTTCACATTTTCTTTCAGTGGTTGTTTTCAAAATGAGCTATTGTAATCCTGTATTTGTAAAAACACTCGGGGATACTTAACACCTCCTTTCCATTTATTTAGTGTACTTTTGATATAAATACCTTAAGCTGAATAAAATAAGTTGTGAGTCTACATAAATAGAGAAATACATCCATTACATGTTAATAGCAGCGTGAGCAAAGCATTAGCTTTCAACGCTTTCCCTGAACAAATCACATATGAACTGCTTTACTGAGAAAGCTGCAATCAAGTTGTCAAAAATATGAAACAAAGTAAAAAATCATTAAGGCTTTAACAGAAAGATGTCTGGGAAAGATATATCACAATTAAATAAGACATTCACTGTGTTGGAAAATTGTTTCCTAACAGGGGGTTGGCATGATGTCAGTACGCCGAACTAATATATAGGCACATCATAGTTTTGCTTTCAATCTCTCATAACAAAACAGTGTATAGAAACAGAAAAATAGATATGTGTATTGATTATTTTTGCAGGAAAGTGATGGAAATAGAATGATAGGATTAGGATTTTTAAGAATTTGGGCACTGCTTTCGATCTTTGTGTAATAATAACCAACAATTCAACAGAGTCCCAGTTTGCTCCATGATGATTGTTGCAGCTTTCTCTTGAGTTATCTGCTGAGAAATTTGGCATTGGGGTTCCCCTATTCAGACGTTTAATAAAGAGACCTTTGCGTTTGTCTGATAGGGCATTTATTCGACAGAACAAATATAACCAACAAAGGTTCAGCTGTTATAAAGAGAGATACAGTACATGGGAATTGACATGTAAAGAGAAGTCCCAATGGGAGCCCGTATTTTCAACTCCTGGTCATCTTCTTTAAATTCCATTTAATGTCATAGGGATAGATTTGCAGTCAGAAAGAATTTTTCTAACAATTCCCTAGTCTTATCTCTTATTATCTGTTGCTGGGTATCTAAATATGATGGTGCAGTTCAATATGCACCAAATATAAATTGGTTGTAAAGGCTGAAGGTATTTTACCTAGAGGGTAAAAAACTTTGTGTGTGCTGCTCCCCTACAACCCCTCACCTGAGCCCCCTCTCGATCCAATGATGTGCACAGGAGCCTTGACTGTCCCGCGTCTCTCTCTCCTCATTGGCTGAGATACAGCAGCGGGAGCTATCAATCACAGCTAGTGATACAATGAAGAGAAAGCGGGGTGCAGGGCCAAGCCACATCTTTATATGTCTTTTGGGTGCATAGAGTGGGGCTCGAGAGCAAGCATGCACCAGTGCCCCCATAGCAAGCGGCTTGTAATTGGGGACACTAGTCAAGGAGGAGGAGCCAGGAGCACCAGCGGAGGACCCAAGGAGAATGTTGGAAGGACAGCATGTAATGTAAAGTCTCATAATTCAATACTCTGACAACAGAGGACTAGGGGTGCTCTGTGCAAAACCTTTAGGCTGGGTTCACACTTTTCCGAATTGTATGCGGCTTCGCCGCATCCAATTTGCATGGCAGGAAATTGTGACCGGCTCTCAATGGAGCCGGCTCACATATCTCTGGAGCGGCTGTGGAGAGGATTGCATAGGGGTCCTGTGCTTCTCTGGCTCAGTTTCAGGTCCAAATGCAGGCAAAAATTCTGGCCTGATTTGTCCCTAAAATGGAGAACAAGGACCCCTGTTGTGAGTCGCATCCAGCATAAGTGTGAAGCCAGCCCTAATATCACTTTAAAGCACATCTACAGTCAAAATGTAAAATATTATATTCCTTTCCATAGTATGTTTCAATTATTTCTTATCCTACCCCTTAATAATTTGAATGCTCCTGAGTTTTGTAAAATTACTTTGTGAAGACCCCCACTCATTATTTCCTAGAATTCTGTTACACATCTTCACTATGCCCTGTGAGTAGGCACTTCTGTGTCACAGAATTCACAGAACCTGCCTTCTGAACTACAGGGCTGCTGAGATGAGGAGTTTCAGGAGGCGGAGTCAGTACAGGAATCACTGCTTGCAGGCAGCAAGGTACCATGGTATATGTAGTCCTTAGGAATTGAAAGTAAACAGCAGAGGAGAAACTGCAAAGCATGCACGAAATCTAGTAAGATGTGGAAAGGGATGGCCAGCAGACAGGCAGCATTTACAACTTAAAATTAGACTTTTCTAATAAGCTTATATTGGATTGCCAAATCTATAGTTTGTATTGTTATTCCAATGCTGATGCTGGAAAATGAAAGTGTATGCTGTGACCATAGATTTCCTTTAACCACTTCTGCTCCACCCGCTGTCATTGTACTGCGGCAATGTGGCTCGTTCCCTCGAATTGCCGTCATTGTATGTCGGCGCGGGAACGTGCCGCTGTGGGATTTACGGAGGTGCGCGTGTGCTCCCATTGCCCGCTGGCCACCTGCGATCATTCCCCGCAGTGACAGAATGGGGACCTGCCTGTGTAAACAAGGCAGACCCCCGTTCTGACAGGGGAGATCACACAGATCCTGTCTTCCTGTTATGCAGAAAGAGGGATCTGTGTGTTTCCCCAGTCACACAGTCCCCAATACAGTTAGAAACACTTCCCAGGGAACACATTTAACCCCTTGATTGCCCCTGATGTTAACCCCTTCCTTGCCAGTGCCATTAGTACAGTAACAGTGCATACTTTTAGCAATGATTACCGTAATAATGTCACTGGTCCCCAAAAAAGTGTCAAAAATGTGAGTTAGTTATCCAATCTGTCCTCTGCAACATTGTAGTCCCGCTAAAATTCACTGATCGCCACCATTACTAGTAAAAAATAACTAAAAATGCCATAAAACGATCCCCTATTTTGTAGAAGTGATAACTTTTGGGCAAATCAATCAATATATGCTTATTGCAATTTTTTTTACCAAAAATATGTAGCAGAATACATATCAGCCTAAACTGCGGAAGAAATTAGTTTTTTTACACTTTTTTTTTGGAAATGTTTTATAGCAGAAAGTAAACAACTGTAGGTTTTTTTTTTTCAAAAAATTGTCGCTCTTTTTTTGTTTATAGTGCAAAAAATAAAAAAAGCGTCAATTTTGAAAAAAAAAAACACAACCCACCCCGCATACTAGCACATTATGCAATTGCCTTACAGGTGTTTTTTTTTTTTTTCACTGCCACGGTTTGCTACTGCTTTCAGGACTGGCAAGCTGAAATATATTACATTAGGTTTCAAAATTCTTTAACACAAGAACTTCCATTTATTTGTGACCTTATTTGTGATGCGTTTTTACATTTTTGCATTTTTAAATATTTTTATTATTACTGTGTGGCTATGTTTTTTTTTATAATCTTTATCTTTACAGTAAAGGGTACAAAATATAATTTTGCTTCTTTTTCTTCTGTATTACTGATGTAAATAGCTCACTTTTTAAAACTCAGGACCACTAAATAAGTCGATCTTCCTTTATGGATTGACAGGAGTCTGAATACAGTAAAAGCATCCCTAGACATTGCTTTTTATGTATTTACATGCAAGGACCGTGTACATCAGTTTCATCTGTTATGCTTTTGAAATGCATCTTTCTTTATTTTTTCTGGTCTCTGTTTGTAGATTTAGACCTGAAGTAGAAAAAGAGAGAAGTGACACAATGAAATGGAAGCATCTATTTTATGTTAAAATGACACTAACTCTGGTTTAAGAAAAAAATAATTATTTTCGAGTATTTATTCTTAATTTAACCACTTCAGCCCTGGAAGGATATGTCCACTTAATGACCAGGCCCAAACAAAATCGATGTCCTTTTTTTCCCACACATAGAGCTTTTTTTTGGTGGTATTTGATCACCTCTGCAGTTTTTATTTTCCTGCGCTATAAACAAAGAGCGACAATTTTGAAAAAGAAAACAATTTTTTTTAACTTTTTGCTATGATATATATCCAATATATATATATATATATATATATATATATATATATATATATATATATAAAAAACAAATGTATTCATCAGTTTAGGCCGATCTATATTCTTCTACATACTTTTGGTAAATAAAATCGCGATAAGCGTATATTGATTGGTTTATGCAAAAGTTATAGCATCTACAAACTATGGGATATATACTGTAATCTTATTTATTTATTTATTTTTATACTAGTAATGGCGGTGATCAGCGACTTATAGCGGGACTGCAATATTGTGATGGACAATATGACACTAACTGACACTTTGTGGGAACCAGTGACACTAATGCAGTGATCAGTGCTAAAAACATTGTATAGCGCTCATTTATTATTATTTTTGTTGCCCATTTTCTCTAAAAAATATGCACTGTCACTGTACTAATGACACTGGCTGGAAAGGGGTTACACATCTAGGGCGATCAAAGGGTTAAATGTATGTCGATCTAGTGTTTGTGTTTACTATGTGTGCTGCTTTTATTAAGGGAAGTGATGGATTTTATTCCCCTTGCAGGGACACAAACCTCATCACTTTCCCCCTGTCAGAATGGAGCTATGCCTTGTTTACATAGGCAGAGCTCTGTTCTGTGTCTCTCCTCGCCGATCAGTGGGTGCCGGCAGACATCTATTGGCAGGTACCCGCCGATCGGCTTGTGCTGTGTCAAATCACAGCACAACCATGGCGCTGGTGGCACACACCCGCACCCCCCCCACCTGGAAGTGCTAGATCACATACTAGGTACGTAATCCAGCGCAGGAGAGCTGCTCTGCCGCTGTCGGTAAGTGGATAAGTAGTGGATGTGTATGGATTCTTTTTTGAGAATAAGGATATAGTTTAGCGTCAAGTTGAAGATGTATGTCCAGTAAAATGATTGTACCATTCTTAAGCACAACGTCAGAAACTGAAGAGCCCTTTGGAAAAGTCCTTAGTGCAAAGAACATATTTACTGGCTACATTTAATGATTAAGAGTCTACTTAATAACGGGGTACATTATTAGAACATATTTGGGTCTATATACTTAGAAGGGGCTAAAGAGCATGTGCTATAACTGAACACCAGAAATTGCATCCCTCATCATACTTGCATATAATCATTGAAAGCTAATTGCTTGCTTTGAGCTGCTGCAGAACTGCTGACACCTTCATTGGTTTCAATGGGCGGCCTTTCTTCAGTCTTTTCTACACCCTGCTTCCGAACGTTACAATAGAGCAGCAATAATATTCTTCATTTGTTCAAGTGAGCTTTATAGATTGTTTTCAAATAAAGGGCAAAGGTTTCGTGGCAATAACAAAAGATGTTTATGCAATGTGACAGCCCTACATATGGCGAGAGGTGGCCAGGCTAATACATTCATTTAGACACATTAATGTGTCAGGTTCTAAATACGGAATCATGCATTTTTCCACACTGCAGAAAAATTGTATAAAACCAGAAATTAACACATTTGACCTACTTAGAATGTCAATTACTAGCATTAGCTCTCGGGTGGCTGGTGCTCTGTTACAGCAAATGCTGCTCATAGACAAAGGCAGCTCCTTCTTAACTCCCTGATAATACACTTACTGACTACTAAAAGAGAACTGGTTACAAGTAAGTGTTTGCAATAATCTGAATATTCACTTATAAGGTGTTGTAGCAGTGCAGATTTCCTCTTAAAGCGTTACTAAAACCAAAACAGTAAAATCACTCTGTATATGCAGTAAAGCATGCTTGTTATACTCACTGTGGAACATAAGGGGTTAATCCTCTGCATTGTGTAAAAAGTCTGTTTGATCCTGTCTTCCTTGATTCTCCCCTTTTTACACAGTCCCCATACCATCTCTTGATAAAACAGAGGCTAGGGGACAAGCTGCACATGCTCAGTTTGGTGTGTATTGCTAGAGAGTTTTTTTTCTTGGAAAAGTGCATGTGATCAGCACAGGGACAATCGGCACTGTCCAGACAGAGGGGCAGGGGTCCTGCAGCCTCATAGGACAGTTAGAGGAGAATGAAAACGTATTCTGCAAGCTTTAACCAGACACTGATAGAAGTCACAAGACTGCTCTAAAAAGCAGTTTATATTTACTAAAACTATTGCATTTCCATGTTCTGTGTACTGTGTGAAACCAGATATAGTGAATGCAGGGACCTGGGTTTAGTAACACTATGACCCCTTTCACACCAAGGTGTTTTTCAGGTGCTTTTGCTCTAAAAACAGCATCTAAAAAGCGCCTGAAAAACTCCCCCCAATACACCCCAGAGTGAAAGCCTGAGTGCTCTCACACTGGGGTAGTGCGCTTGCGGGACGGTAAAAAAAGTCCTGGAAGCCGCATCTTTACAGCGCTATAGGAGCGGTGTATTCACCGCTCCTATACTGCCCCTGCCCATTGAAAACAATGGGGCAGGGCTCCCGAAGTGCCGAACACCACTTCGGGTAGCGCCGCAAACCTACGCTTTTAACCCCTGTTTAACCCCTTGTGGGGGGGTTAAAAGCACTCCGCCGCCACCCGAATAGCGGCGCCCTAGCGCCACTATAACAAGTGGTAAATCGCCGCAAATTAGTGGTGTTTTACCGCTAACGCTTGGGTGGCCCCGGTGTGAAAGGAGCCTTTAAGAGCAGCTATTTGCTCTGTTATTTAGTTGTATGTTATTTCTTTTAGAGCAAAGGTGTTAGCTCAGAGTCCACAGTGATTGTCATACTTCCTGTCTCAGATCAGACACTTTCAAGTAACAACTGTGCTGTTAGGATTTTATAAATTAAAGAAAAGACTTTGTTAATTGACAGATTTCCCTCCTGCAACAGCCCAGAAAGAGTGACGGAAAGTGACAGGACAACTTCTGAAGAATACGTGTAGATGGCAAAATACAAAGTTTACTTTAGGAGCGTAGACTGTACTGTTAATACAGTATTTTAGGAGCAGAGAATCAAATGCTTACTTTTGCATGAGGGCCTTTTTACGTTTTCCAATCAGGTCCACCTATTCGTTTTTCAGGCAGACCTGATTGGAAGCTCCATGCAGCTTTATGAGCAGGCTGATGTAAACAAACTTGTGTCCATTTACACCCACCTACCTCTGAGTCTATCTAGGTCTGCATCCTTTTCCATTGCTCTGGGCCTAAATGTGATGGATCTGAGGTAGCCTTATTGTAAATGGACAAACGTCTGTGTACATCTGGCTGCCTGTAGAGCTATCATGGTTCCACTCCATTCGCTGTGTAAATGTGGATACAAACTGAACAGGCAAGGATGTAACAAAACTGACATCTGTCCCGTTCAGCTCTGATTTAGCAAGGGATCTGCTTACAGATCCCCTGCTGAATGGGATGGAGTGGCTCCAAATGAAAGGGCCTTTAAGCCCAGTTCACACTACCGCGACATCGCAGTGTGACTTCGGCATGACTTGCATATGACTTTTTTAATAAAGGTCAATGCAAGTCGTGCCGGAGTCACATCAAAAGTAGTGCAGGAAACGTTTTCTAAGTCGTAGTGACTCAAGTCGCTCCTATTAGTATGGTTCCATTGCACTTAATGGGTACGATTTGTCATGCCACAGTGTGAACTGTGCCTAATATATTATGAGAGTAAAGTTTCAGCTTAAAGAATGACAGTAGTATCCCAACAACAGATAAACCCATTGGTTTATGGCTTGTATATGTGTCTTTTTTAATGTTAAAGTGGTTGTAAACAACTTAAATGAAAAATAAACAAAGCACATACCTCTATAGTGTGTATTTTCCCCGATCCAAAGCACCAAGTGTTATTTCTTTCTACTCTCTCTTCCCTCTGCTGTCTGCAAGACTCACTCCTAATAGGTAAAGCCCATTTCAAAGCCTCCCAAGTGATGGCCCACCCTCATCCAGCATACAGCAGGTGCCTTACAGCCTCGGCTGTGTATGTTTCTGCATGAGCCTATGTACAGAGGGGTATGTCCATTCTCTCCACTCTGCTCTCAGATTACAGGGAACTCTGTGCTCTAGCTGTGCAGTGTGTGATGTCAGATCCCTTCCCCCCTGCCTTATGTTTCTGAGACAAATTCTTTGATCTGTGTACTTTGAATGGCTGTAGATGAGAGGGGCTTCACATAAACAGGCATAACTTATGTACAGTATCTCACAAAAGTAAGTACACCCCTCACATTTTTGTAAATATTTTATTTTATCTTTTCATGTGACAACACTGAACGAATTGCACTTTGCTACAATGTAAAGTAGTGAGTGTACAATTGAATAATGGTGTAAATTTGCTGTCTCCTCAAAATAACTCAACACACAGCCATTAACCACCTCAGGACCGCCCACCGTCAAATGACGGCGGAGCGGTCCTGCTCTTCCAGCGGGTGGACGTCATATGACGTCCTCCCTTTAAGCCGGGATTGCGCGCCAGGACTCCACCAATTACCGACACACAACTCAATAAAACTCCTCTGTCGTTTAAATGTGGTAATAAGTTAACATGTGAGTGATGAAATGTAACATCGTTTCACGTTAAGCAAGTCAC
>BLSH010501326.1:47643-60853 GCA_018402905.1 Glandirana rugosa | reverse complement strand
TTTCACTCATGTGGGGAGTGTAAAAACATTTATAAAATAATATATAAAAGTACACTGTTGTGACTTCTTTACTGTGAAACGATGTTACATTTCATCACTCACATGTCGAACATATTGTCACATTTAAACGACAGGGGATTTTTATTAAGTTGTGTGTCGGTACTTACAGATTTTGAGACCGTTATTTTAATCCATGTGGGGGATTCACTTTTACAGGTTTAACCCGGGTTAATCTGTAAAATGAAGGGGCCAGAATACACTGAGGTTGAACTTCCAGTGACCAGTATGAGAGAGTGAGAACGATAACTCCAAATTTACCACACCTGCTCCCCATTCACACCTGAGACCTTGTAACACTAATGAGTCACATAAGACCGGGGAAGTAAAATGTCTAATTGGGCCCAATTTGGACATTTTCACTTAGGGGGTGTACCTAATTTTATTGCCAGAGTTTTAGACATTCATGGCTGTGTGTTGAATTATTTTTAGGGGACAGCAAATTTACACTGTTATACAAGCTGTACACTCACTACTTTACATTGTAGCAAAGTGTCATTTCTTCAGTGTTGTCACATGAAAATATATAATAAAATATTTACAAAAATGTGAGGGGTGTACTCACTTTTGTGAGATATTGTATATGCAGTGTATTATAGTAAAACTGCTATAGGGCGGATCGGAACTGGTCGGGTTTGGTTATGACTAAGGCTCATGCCGAAACGCGTCAGAGTTTGCTTTTATATGCTTATATGTAGCCAATAATTTTTTGCAACAAGGACTTTGGAGTTGCACTGATGTATAATGGGTACCGGTTGAGTTGAGTTGGTTTAAATAATAATTGTATAGTAAAGCTTCTATTTTGAATTTATAGGATGAATTGATCCACAATGCCTGCAGCTGTAAGGGTTTTTAAGGTTTTTTATTTCTTCTATTTACTGCCTATTAAGATTTTGTAAATATTTGAATGTTCATATTAAAACACAATCAACTAGTGATTGTGCTAATGCCTAGAGTCACTGCATTTATTAGGCAGGCCATACACAGTAGAATTTTGAAAGAATTTTCTTTCGAAAATCGCTTCTAAGAATTTTCGTTCATATTTCGCACCATTGGGCTGCAGCAACAGCGGATTTTCGTGCGGCAATCGAATTTGAATAATCGGGCATGTTGGAAATTTTTAGAAAAACAAACGATTTCCCAATCAATGACGGTAGAATCATGCAAGAAATGTAATAGAAAAAGGAATGCACATGCGTGCAAGAAAATAAAATTCCGGGAAAGAAAAGGAGATTCCCAGCCACGAAAATTATTTTTTAAAGCGGTGAAATTGAAGGCTTGGTTGGCCGAATTTTGAAAATCAATGGTGGTACATTCGGATCAAAAAGCGCACAAGATTTCTGAATTTGAAAAGAAAAATCATTTGGAATTCAACTGTGTATGGCCTACCTATGTCTAGAGTCAAAGAGAAGATAAAACACACCAGTGGGTACTAGAAGCTGAATATAGAACAAAAGAGAGAGAGCGCACAGGCTCATAGTACCTTATTACCAAAACAATTAAAAACAATACAAAAAGTTGCACTCACAAACAGAGGCTTGTATCAAGCATGACATCCCAAATGGTTACTTTGTAGCCATTGTGTTCATCTCATCCCCCAGCAGAATGTCTGTATTGACAGCTCAGATGATTTTCCTCCTCGGGACGCTGCAGGTGTAAAAATGCAGGACAGAACACCCAGGGAGGTCTCCACAGCCTGCTGCTGACTGAGCCGACTTCCAACCCGATGGATTGGGCAAACTCCAAAGGTGGAAACATACATAGGGTTCAAGCTGCGCATGGAGAATAGAACCACAGCATGTGGGATTACTATCCTGTTTCTATGACAACCCGTTTCGGAGGGGCAGCGCCTCCTTTTTCAAGTCGCGTTTGAATGTTCATAGCCTCGCCATAGTTACAGTTTCCTGCTCAAACTAGCTCTTAATCATAAACCTATGATTTATTTTTTCTTGAACAAAAGCATTTGAGGAGTGCAGCTGTCCCAGACTTTTCTCTTTAGATGCTTTAAAGTGTTAGTTTACCTTTTCAGAAAAAAAAATGTAAAAGGCCCCTGCTAAACTTACCTCCCATGGGTGATGCACTGTCAGTGCCCAAAAAGCCAGTATAGCAGTCCATGGATTTAAATTCCCCGCTCTTCTTCAGCTTCATTCCGCAGACCTTCCGTGATAGCTCAGAGCAGTTTTGATTGCTCAGCACTGGTACTTTAAACCGTTTATTTAATAAAACAAAATGAGCAAAAAAATAATTTCAATGATAGGGCTTACATACACCCAACATGATAGGGCCTTAGGGTCATTGGCTAACATTGTGTGATGTCTCTATCAGCATGCTTGTTTGATAGCACAATGGCAGATTGGATGTGCTGTAAAAATGGAAAGAATTTACATTAAAAAAACTGACATCACCCTAAGGTTATTGTGAAATGCCTATGCTTCTGATTTTATACCAATGACCAAGGAAGGAATATTATCTCCAAAGATGGATCATATCATACTGGATGCGATTAAAGTGCATCTAAAAGTAAAGCAGTTCTAAACTAAAAAACAAACATGTAGTATATTGCAACTTACCAATCCATAAATGTGGTGGCTACTTTAGTTTTCTTTTTAGATACTTTTTATTTTATTTTCATCTGGTGATCCAGCTTATAAGCCTGTTTTTTTTTTTTTTTTTGCTTGACAGCAGAACAAGCAAACCCTTATTAAGCATACAATTTGTATTGATTTTGAGGCAAACTTTTTTTAAATTTATACAAGAGGAGATGGCGCTGTCCTAAGTATAAACCAGTTTGGTGATCAATCTAAAGTGACAATAAGTGCAAATGAAATATATAAAGGTTATAAATTACATGCATTAAATATTCACCAACTATGAAAAAATATAGGTATACTTTAAATACAAACAATATACCACAAAGTGTCCATAAATGTGCAAAGAGAAAAAGTAAAAATAAACATAAGAGTAAAAGTAAAAAGATATCTGGTCCGATATTGAAATCTCATTCCCAGATCGGTCTGTGTGTAGTATACCGGGACAATATTCATCCACAAGAGGACTCCTCCCAATGAAATTCCATATAAAAAGGAAATAAGATCCCAGAATAGTGTGACTCCGTTTAAAAAAGTTTATTCCATCAATTTTAAAACCTGTGATAAAAGTTAGCTCCTCAAACCTATTTTTATTTTTTTCCGTCTTCTACACTAATGAGCTCCTGGGGATATTTCTGATCGTTTGTTTAGTCTTTAATAATTCTTGTAGAGGGTATCCTTTTTCTTCAAACCTTTTTATTAACATATCAGCTTGTATGTCCTAGTCTTCATTCCTTTGGCAATTCCTCCGTATGCTAACTTTTTTAACTTATTTATAAACATCTACTATTATTTTCAACAAATACACGTTGCCTCCATAGGCTGATGAGCGCGGGTGTACCTAATAAGACCGCCCATCATGTTGTGTAGATAAGCGGTTGGAGTACCAAGATGGCCACTGCTTCCGACGACGTCTGATGATGAAACGATTTAGGCGGGCCAGTGGGTACGTCTGTTACGTCACGTCACTTCCGGTTGTGTTGGTTTACCGAGGTGGAACGCAAGTTAGGTAGAGGGGAAGAGATCTGCTCCTTACTCAAACAGCAGCCATGCTGCTGACTTGCTGTTTTCACTATTTATGCTAGCCACAAACCGCAGTACAGATGACATGTATGGACCTTTTAAATTGATGGAATAAACTTTTTTAAACAGAGTCACACTATTCTGGGATCTTATTTCCTTTTTATATGGAATTTCATTGGGAGGAGTCCTCTTGTGGATGAATATTGTCCCGGTATACTACACACAGACCGATCTGGGAACGATATTTCAACATCGGACCAGTTATATGCGCATTACCCCTGCAGGGGTGTGTGGCTCTGGTGAGTGGGGACACATAAGGGGAGCACATGTGGAAGTCACTATTTTTGTGGATACAACGATGGAATGTCACTAAAGTCACCCGAATACAGACTGTGGAATGTATACATATATTTTCTGAAGACTGTTTATTATATATATATTTTTTTATATTTTTTTATTTTTTTTTATTTATTTATTGGACAATATTTTTCCTATTTTTTACACTATTTTTTATACTGATTTTACACTTTTTTATATATTGGTGTTTCTTAGTCTGATTTTCAAAGCTACACTCAAGGATATCTTTTTACTTTTACTCTTATGTTTATTTTGACTTTTTCTCTTTGCACATTTATGGACACTTTGTGGTATATTATTTGTATTTAAAGTATACCTATATTTTTTCATAGTTGGTGAATATTTAATGCATGTAATTTATATCCTTTATATATTTCATTTGCACTTATTGTCACTTTAGATTGATCACCAAACTGGTTTATACTTAGGACAGCGCCATCTCCTCTTGTATAAATTTAAGCCAATTTTTCCACTGTGGAAATCCGGGAGGGCAGCAGTCTTACTAGCATACATCCAATCTTACCCTAATTCCTTAGCGCGGAATTCATTATATTTTATATATAAACTTTTTTTAAAGTGTAAGTTTACCTTTACAGAAAATCTGTAAGGTGAACTTACATTGGACCCCCCCTCCCTGGTCTCGCTGTACCTGAGTCCCGCAATCACCCTCTGTAAGACATCAGGTCATCGCTTTACCAGTCCAGGGATGTGAAATCCCCACGGCTTTCTCTACTCTTCTCTAGCGCTGACAGGGTGGGATAGGCGGGTCCCAATTAGAATTTATGTCTCCTATATGTACCTTTACATGGTACGTTTAGGAGATTAAGCTGCAGGGATTTCAAATCCCCTGGCCAGTGAAGTGGCGACCTGGTGTCTCACAGAGGGTGATCACAGGGCTCAGGTACAGTGAGACCAGAGGGGATGGGGAGGGGGTCCAGATTTTCTGTAAAAGTGAACTTACCCTTTAAGTATAAAATTTGTATTGATTTTGAGGCAAACCTTTTAACACTGACAGGGGTGCTTATGTTGCTCAGCTGTTATTCATTTAATTAAAACCAAAAGAGGAAAGTGTTAGCAGGAATTAGGCTTTAGTACTGTTAGTAACTTATGTAAATTCCACCTACATCTACAAGTTGATCTGGCCCTACCATTTTCAGTTAATGCTGCTGTACACAGGTGTCTCCTGTATATTATTCCTGCTAGTGAAAATAACTGATAAAAATGCCTAAAAAGAGAAAACGAAAGAAGTCGAAAAAATCTGCTTGATCTAAATAACCTTATCAATATATGTTAATGTTTCAAAAATCTTTATTTCTATGTGCTGTTAATAATTTGTAGTTATCTATGTGCATCTGGGAAACCATTGTTAGATATGTTGGAACTTTTTCCTTCTTTGTGATGCTGCACAACAGCCATGCTTTACTATATTTTCCCACAATGCAAGTTTGCAAATTGATCTGTCCATTGAAAACAGTGTGCACGATTTGTGCTTGTCTCAGCTCAACAGCTGTTAAGCAAGAAGCAGAGTGATAGCATTGCATCACTGAGAGCTCCCTCCAGTGGCTACCATGCAGTTACTAGCAAGATCACCAGGTGAAACAAACCTTAAAAAATAATGAAATTGCTACCACTTGAAGTGCCCATTCACACAGGGGCGACTTGCGCTCCGACTTGAGTCGCCTTGACATTTGAAATCCCATTGAAGTGAATGGGAGCGGTCTTAATGTATACTACTGAAGTCACTCCAACTTCAGAAAAGGTTCCTGTACTACTTGGAGGCGACTTGTATCCAACTTGTGCCCATAGAATTCACTAGATGTCACTTCCAAGTCAGATCCCCCATCTACATGCAAGTGACTTTTTAGTGAAAAAGAATAGAATTTATTTGGGGCAACCCCCTCCCTCCCTTCTGTGATTGGCCACAGACAAAGTCGCCTGGCATAAGTCGTGTTGTAAGTCACCTGAAGTCTCGATGAAGTCGCTCTGAAATCGCCTAGCAAAGTCAGACTGAAGTCGGGTTGCCCCTGTGTGAATGCAGCTTAAAGACTGGTTAGCTGCAATGAATTACTTTTGACGTTAGATATCTTTTAAACTTTCAAATAATGACTTAACACTAAACACACCTCTCATGCACAACATGATTTATAGTCAAGCTGTCAGTAGAAAATAAAAACATGAACGGCACAAAAAGAAAAAAAATCTAGTTTATAAAGATAATTTTCCAAAATGTAGAGTAAAATATATGTTTTTTTAAAAAACAGAAAAAGCCAATATAAGAAAGGAATAAGATCATTTTACTGTCAATTTAAGCAGTTTTTATTTCCAGCAATCTGGCATTCTTGGGATACCACTTGTTACTCCCCATAAGCAGCATTAAAGTTTTATGAGAATTGTTTTAACCCAAGAAATGCATGGAAGATAATCTTTCAGTTAGGCTATTAAACATGAAGTTTACAGGTCATAAAAAGGAATCATAAAATTTCATAAGTTATGCTTCAATAATTTGTCAATTTGATGTGTTTATATTGTTTGTGAAGTGCATGTATGTTATTTTACTTCTATGAATGTAATTACTGATATTGATTTATATGCAACAAAATGGGAAATACAAAATTATAAGTCTCAATATAAATACCTTTGCTGCGTACAATTTTAACAACTTGATTTAGGTATAATATGACTTCTAGTTTAACCTTACGGTATTTAACTGCAACATTTTGCATTATTTTTAATGTTTTTTTAATTACAATTGTTTTGTTAAAAAAATAAATATATATTTGAGTTGCTTAAGACCTTGATATACAAAACACGTTAGAATTCTCCTTTCCCCAGTTAAATGCTATATTTACAGTTAATTAGAAGGGTGAACCTATGCCTATTTGTATGTAAACCCCAACAATGAACTTCTACTGTTTGCTTCCTTTTGGTCTGCGAAATACTGTATATTATCAAAAATTTTGTTTTCATTTCTGTTTTATAAGTGCAAAATATATTTGTTTTGCCAGCCATCTTGTGAGCGTATAACTTCCTAAGCTCTCTCCCTGCGCACAAAGATGGAGTTGAGGAGAAGGGAAGGGCTGTGTTCTTTGTAGCAAATCATAAATTAAGTAAGCAGGACTGACAACACCTACTTAGGAATTCAGAGCCAAAAGAACACTGTGTTGTCATGTCGAAAATGGAGGTAGGAACAAACAATATTTCTTATACATCAGCTGCATATGGACAATCAGTTTGGTTGGCAACATATATGCAGGTTGCCAAACTTGACTTGCCATCTCATCTTACATCACATAATATTAGAGTGCAAGTAGTTAGAACACGACAGAGCTGGGTCAGCACCGCATCCCAAAAATTACATGATAAACAAAAGGAGAACAGAAAAAGCTAACGGGACTTTGAAGGTGCTGTTAAATCCCCCCTGGCTGAAAAAACAATTAGAAACTCATAAGATAAAAATTTCAAACTTTATTAGATACATTAAGAAAATTACTTGGTCCAATCCACCGCACAATAGATCACAGAATATTACTCTTAGAGAGGAACTAGGAGCTGGGGTCCAGCAGGAGAACTTGTCATTACTGCTTGCCATGTATTCTTGCAAATTATAGCAAACATAACTCTGAATTGCTTTTGCTCCATTGATGACAGTTTTGAGCTCTCACTTGCCACTCTAAAATGGTCACTGTCATATTTGTAGAAGCTTCTCCCACAGCTGGTGTCTTCCTTCATTGGTCATGGGGTGTCCAGTAATGGGACAACTCCCGTGCAGGGATGATGAAGTTTATTAGACAATATAAAAGTACACAGTCCTTATACAATATGACAATTTGTCAAATGTGAACATATTGCATGGTGCATAGCCTGGTTAACATAATGTTAAGCAACATGACTAAAGCTTGGTATACATGTAATGAAAGATAGTCAGTTCAGCAGGAACCAGAAGACTTTCTGAGTCTATTTTTAACTGCCTCAAAGCTTAAAGTAGGTGTCTTCCAAGCTCCAGTAATAGTTAATCTGGTAGCAGCAAATATATGGAATAGTAATACATGCTCTGAGTGAAAAATGTCTGAGACTGGTTTATTCAGTAGAGCTTTGTAGCGATTTTTATGAACATTTGTATGAATTAAAGAGTGGATTAAATTATCGACCCTTATCCATAGTTTGTTCACCACCATTTCTGTCCAACATATGTGAACCATGGTGCCCTCAGAGCCACAACCCCCCGGAAGCAGGTAGAAAGGTACTTTGCCAATCTTTGACTTTCATTGTGCCTGGTATGGTCAGGCAGCTGTATTTTTGGCATTAACAATAGCGGAATAAATTAAAGTGAATACGCTCTTTGAAAAGAGGTCAGATCAGCATTTGCTTTTAATTTCATTAGTAGAAAGGGAGGAGAGGTCAAAGAGATCCCCCTTATCCATAGTCTGTTCACCTACGGTCCTGTCTACCATATGTGACCTATGGTACCCTCAGAGCCACAACCCCGGAAGTAGGTTGAAAAGTACTTTGCCAATCTTCTGGATCCAGGTTTAACTCTGACTCTTATTGGGCCTGGTATGGTACGGTAGGTGTACTTTTGGCATTAAAAATAGCAGAATAAATTAAAGTGATTACGCCCTTGGAAAAGGGGTCAGATCAACATTTGCTTTTAATTTAATTAATAGAAAGGGAGGAGAGGTCACAACATGGAGGGAGTGATGAAGTTTCATTATTAAGGGAAAGCTAGTAAAAAGTGAAAAAAATGTCTTTGGAAGAAAAGATTTACAAAGTCTCTTCTAATATAAATATCTGCCTACTAACATTTTCACTTCAGTCTTGTTTTAACTAGGCAACATCTGTAACTGTACTCCCATTTTTAATTCACACAGTTAAAGAGCAACCTAGCTAGTCCTTTTTACATAGTTACATAGTTAGTCAGGTTGAAAAAAGACACAAGTCCATCTAGTTCAGTGGTTCTCAACTCCGGTCCTCGGGACCCACTAACAGGCCAGGTTTTCAGGATAACTGAAATACATCAGAGGTGATATCATTTGCTGCTCAGTGATTGCAGTGTTCTAGTCTGCATCTCCCCAAGTTAATACTTAAAATCTGGCCTGTTAGTGGGTCCCGAGAACCGGAATTGAGAACCACTGAACTAGTTCAACCATAAAAAAATAAAATAATCATGCAATCCCATATATACAATCCTTCACCCACAGTTGATCCAGAGGAAGGAAAAAAACCCCAGCAAAGCATGATCCAATTTGCTACAGCAGGGGAAAAAAATCCTTCCTAATCCCCTGAGAAACAACCGGATTTTCCCTGGATCAACTTTACCTATTAATGTCAGTACCCAGTTATATTATGTACATTAAGGAAATAATCCGGGCCTTTTTTAAAGCAATCTACTGTGCTGGCCAGAACCACCTCTGGAGGGAGTCTATTCCACATTTTCACAGTTCTTACAGCTCTTACTATGAAGAAACCTTTCTATAGTTGGAGATGAAATCTTTTTTCCTCTAGACATAAGAGGGCACCCCTCTGTGATGACCCCCTCTTCGATGATCTTAAAGCAGAGTTCCACCCACATTTTTCACTCCTCATCATGCATCACTAATGTGCATCCTTAAAGAGAGTTTCACCCTTAAAGGGAGTTCCACCCTATTACAAGTCAGCAGCTACAAAAAGTATAGCTGCTGACTTTTAATAATCAGACACTCAACTGTCCTAGGCTCCAGTGATGTGGCCGCCCGATGCTTCATTCTTCTCCCCCCCTTGTACGGCACCGGAATCACAAGTGTGGGCGCCCGGCTTCGGCTTAAAAGCCATGCACGCCCTGCGCATGCACAAATCGCACTGCGCTTTGTGAGTGGCCGGTGTATCTTCTGGGACCTGTGACATGTCCCAGAAGATTGCCGGGGGGAGGGGAGGAAGGTGAACTTCCTTCTGGGCCTGCAGGGCCAGGACAGGAAGTGCAGCTGGGACCCTGTCAAAACAGGGTCCCCGCTGCCCCCCCAAAAAAAATGAAATGCCAATTGATTGTGGCATGTTGGGTGATTACCTTCCCTTAAAGCGGAAGTTCCACTTTTGGGGGAACTCCGCTTTAAAATGAATTGGCAATTTATTTCTTTATTTTCTGTTCACTTACCTGATTTATGCCTATATCTAATTTCACTTCCTCCTTTACATATAGTTTACAGCATACCTTTGTTACATTGAACAAAGCATGAGTATTCTAGGGGTATTTTTATCTCAGAAGTCATATTTCAGCCGAAACTCCACTTTGAAGTGAATAACTCAACACCAAGTTCACTATATGGACCACTTATATATTTATACATGTTGTTTATATCACCCATAATCTCCTCTTCTCAAGAGAGAATAAATCCAGTTCCTCTAATCTCTCCTCATAGCTGAGCTCCTCCATGCCTCTTATCAGTTTGGTTGCCCTTTTTGAGTTGTCATTTAGCATATCAGTCCAAATTTTATAACAACAACACTCATTTAGATAAAGAAACAAGGCAGTTCATCAGTAGTCTTCAGCATATCACAAATGGATGAAAGACAGACCTGTTTCCATGATACAATAGGAGCTTCCTCTCTTTTATACTGTATAAGATGTGCACAGTATAATGGTCAGACCAAGATTCTAGGGGTTATCTGGTATTGGACTGTGTATTAGCTGCTTCTTCTTTAGAATGGCAATTAAAACTGTTGGTTACATAGCTCAGCTGCACAATCCTTTTTCTTCTTTATACCTCTGTTCTTCTTTAAAAGTGAAGAAGCAAACATCAAATGGGTTCAGTAAAATACATGGCCATTGCTGAAAAGCATCACAAATTACTTGGTATGATTCAAGTGAATGGGCTTTTCTTTTTTTTTTCCTTTGCTCACAAGAAAATTCCGTGCTTGGGAAAAATGTAATAGCACTGTTAAATTGGCCAATTTGTGTGTGCATGTTAATACAAAATTATCTCCTGGTACGGTGTTACAGTATGTCACTTAACGCATGAGTGCCTGGTTATCACAGAAGTGGGGCACTTAGCGCTTTTTCGATCATTTATCTAGAACTTGCTTATTATTTGAGGTGCTCATAAGAGATTGTATGTAATTTGCATTCTTTTGTTCAATGGATTTTACCTTGCGGCTTTTGTCTCTAAGCGGCTTTATGAATGAAAAGGAGCATGAAGGATGGATGAATAGACTAAGCACATGACCTTATTATCTATGTTAACCACATAAATTGAGTTGATTTCAAAATGTTTTGTAAAGAGAGAGAAAATACTTACAAACCAATTTATGTCTGTCATTACAAATTATTGTTTATTCGTTGAATGAGTAAAATGAACCCCAGACCTTCACACACACATGCCTTTTGCTACAAATAAAAATAACCCATTCTGAAAACATATGTGTGAATATATTTATAAGTTAATAATGGATATTGCATCATGACAAGGGAGTTGATTTACTAAAACTGGAGCACTCAGAATCTGGTGACGCTGTGCATGGTAGCCAATCAGCTTCTAACCTCAGCTTGTCCAATTAACCCCATGACCACTGGGCCCTTAAAGTGGTTGTCAAGTCATGACAACCACTTTAAACTACAGGTAAGCCTACAATAAAGCTTACCTGTAGGTCCAGGATATATCTCCTAAACCTGTATGGTTTAGGAGATATCCCCTGTATCTGCATGTGGCGACGTCATCGGCACATGCGCACTGAAGAATCGGCAACCGGGGTAGCCCAGGGTGCCGTTTCTTCTTTATTCGTGCTGTCAATGACGGCTCCCATGCGCATACGTGGGAGTGATGTCAGCGCGGCTCCGCCAATCACAGCGCTGGAGCCCGTGCTGTGATTGGACGGTGCCACAGACCCGGAAGAATGATGTCGCCGGTCACAACGGTGTGCCAAGACCGCTGCAACAGCTTCGTTCCGAGGTAAGTGTTTCATAATGAGCTAGTATGCACTGCATACTAGCTCATTATGCTTTTGCTTTGCAGGTTTTTTTTTTGTGGGGGTGTGGGGAGGCTTTACAACCATTTTAAACCCCCTTCTTAACCAGACCAATTCTCAGCTTTCAGTGCTCTCACAATTTGAATGACAATTACTCAGTCATACTACACTGTACTCATATTATTTTTTTGTCCTTTTTTCACACAAATATAGTTTTCTTTTGGTGGTATTTAATCACCATTGGGGCTTTTATTTTTTGCACTATAAAAACTATTTTGTAAAAAAATGCATTTGTCTTTGTTTCTGTTATAAAATTTTGCAAATTAGTAATTTTTCTTCACAAATGTTGGACAAAATTTATACTGCTACATATCTTTGGTACAAATAACCCAAACAAGTGTATATTATTTGGTCTTTTTGAAAGTTATAGAGTCTACAAGCTATGGTGCCATTACCTGAAAATTGTTCACACCTGATGTACTGACTCTCATTTCTTTAGACCCTAACAAGCCAGGAAAGTACAAATACCCCCCAAATGACCTCTTTTTGGAAAGTAGACAGTCCAAAGTATTTAGTAAGAGGCATGGTGAGTTTTTTGAAGTTGTAATTTTTTCCCACAATTAGAGTTGAGCAAACCTGGACTGTAAAGTTTGGGTCCGTACCGAACTTTGGAGTGTCCGGGACCCGGACCCGAACCCGGACATTTAAAAAAAAGTCTGGGTTTGAGTTCGGGGTCCTGGTATTTGATTCCACGTGTTGAATAGCTGCCAAGGGCAGCCAATCAACAAGTGTTTCACTGGTTTGCCCTTAGAAGCCATCACAGCCATGCCTACTAATGGCATGGCTGTGATTGACCAGTGCATTATGTGACACAGCCTCTATATGGGGCTGGAGTCACTGTGCTACATGTCATTTGCTCTCAGGATAGTTTAGGGAGAGGATGCTGCTGGCTCTGTGAGGGACAGATTGCAGATATTATAGAACATCTCATCCTGCATTACTGAACAATCTGATTGTGGACTAGGTAGAGATACTAGTACTGCTGCTTTGAGGGACAGATTGCAGGCCTCATCCTGCTGCACAGAACGGTCTGACTGGACTATGTAAAGTCTGTTGCTTTAAGGGAAAGATTATTGTTCTAAAATCATCTCCAAGTTCTATAGGGAAAGGTTCCAGCTGTTGCTTTAAGGGAAAGATTATTGTTCTAAAATCATCTCCAAGTTCTATAGGGAAAGGTTCCAGCTGTTGCT
>BLSH010501326.1:15847-36283 GCA_018402905.1 Glandirana rugosa | reverse complement strand
ATGATATATTTATACTTCTTACAAAAAACTTACAACAAATTTCTCAGCGTCTTTCGGATTATCTAGTCTCATGAATCCCCAAAACTTATCTCAACTCGTTTGGAGACCTTCAAGCCCAAGACGACCAGGCCGGCTTGAAGCCCTGTTTCAGGCCCAAGCCCAGGCCTGCCTTGGGCTTGCAAACGTACCTGGGGCTTGGGGTAACATTAGTTACCCCTGGGCTTGAAAATCCGTGTTTTTACCGACATTGTTACTGGTCAGTCATGCACATCTGCACACGTGTGTATGAGAACGTGGTACAACGACTTTACGACGGAGGACGATTCTGCAACAGATAGCCGACCAAGCCCGCCACAACAAACAGCACAACCAGCCGATAGACAACGTCTTAGCAGGAGGCAGCATTTCAGCAACATGGTGCAAGAGTATGTGTGCACACGTCTACACGTACTGACTGGTCATTGTTACAGCCATTTTTGTGCCTAAAAGTTCGGGTCCCCATTGATTACAATGGGGTTCGGGGTCCATGCAAACGTTCGGGTTCCGTCCGGACCCGAACCCGGACTTTGTCCCGAAGTTCGGCCGGACCAGCAGAACCCGAACTTCCAGAGGTTTGCTCAACTCTATTCAAAACCCCTAAGTACTCTGATCTATTAGGCTTTCTGCGACTCTTTAAACAACATTCAAAAAACATTCTTCATATTTATATAGTATAATACTGTATATTCAATAGTTTGTCCTATTGTTGACTTCATCCAAGGAGCATCTGCTTCAAAACTTAAATCTTTTTAATCATCAAACTTGGTGTTAAAGGAAACATGCAATAAGAATAATACTAGGGCTGGAATTTCTGCTCTCTTTCTAAAATTTCCTTGATGCATAGCTGTTTCCGACTTCCAATGGCATACTGGGAGCAAGTTGCTGGGAGTGGTCTGCTCAAGGTGCATTGCCTGTTGCGTGCCATTTTGGCAGAACCACTGGCACGGGGCCAGTAGTGTATGTCATTTTATCTCATGTTATTAACCACCAACACCAATAATCATTTTTATCTGTAAGTGGGCATTCTTTCCATTTACCACCAATGTAAGAGTCATTCTTTTTCTCACTAAACATCAATATAAGGCGTATTATTTAACTTACTGACCATCAATATAATGGAAAATGTTTCCTACTAAACATCAATGTAAACAGTATTCTTTCCACTAACCATTGGTGTAAGCAATATTCTTCTTCTCGCTAACCACCAATATAATAGGTCATTCTTCTCACTGGCTACCAATTTGACAGGGCACCTGGTGTTGAGCCTAGGTGGAAAAGAAAAATCATGCCCTGCACTATGCCACAGTGCTTAGCCCTAGTGATTGGTTGCTTAACCCAAGCACTGACACATGGGAGGAGTTCACATGTGCCCCCATACCCAAAAGCACCAAGCACTTTACACTGGTGGCGGATGTGAAAAAATGGAAAGGTAAGTATCAGTGGGTTGGGGTGGAGGGGTTCACTTTTACTTTTACTGGAATGACAAATTGACATTGTCCCTTTAAAGTTGAGAAAACATCTAAAGATACAGTTATAATGCATATACATGAACTATTTCACCTGGCAACACATTAGTAATTATTTTCAGTGAATTTGTGATCCATGAACCAATGCCAAACAGAATAGTCAGGTTGAGGATCAAACTTTTTCTACTGCAGCTAAGCAATAAAGCTTGCCAACCAATATGCCCTATGAACAATGCAAAAGTATGACCATCAGTCTATTTCTTCTATTTTGTATTCCCTGTCAGTATATTGATAATATTAGATTAGCACCTTTGTGCAAAGCAGTAGAGCCTGGATGGTTCATACTGTTGGTCTTCCCTCTTCCAAAGTAAATATTGCTGCAAAGTGGGTTGAATGTAGATTTAGGTACTTGTTCTGCAGTTAAAATACGTTTCATTTATTTAAGTAAATACATAACTGAATTTTAAATATGTGTTTTCTGTCCAGCTGGAGTTTTAGAATGTTGATTCAGAATATTACCCACATTGCTTAATCATTTGCCGACTATTTCGCATACTTTTATTGTGTCAAAGTGGCACTGCTGCGCAAATCACCGCATAATAACGGTGATTCATGCAGTCACAGTTGTGGGCGAGCGTGCGCGACTTGATGTCCGCCGGCAACCCCGCGATCGCCTACAACAGAGGAAGAACGGGGAACCACCAATGTAAACATGGCGGTTTCCCGTTCTGTCAGGCAGCATGACAGTGATCTACTGATCCCTGTAATCAGGATCAGTTAGATCTGTCATGCCCCTGCCAGCCCAGCCCCCACACAGTTAGAACACAGTGAGGGAACACATTTAATCCCTTGATCAATCCCTACAGCTTAACGCCTTCCATACCAGTGACATTTGCACAGTAATAAGTGCCTATTTTTAGCTCTGATCACTGTATAAATGTCAATGGTCCCAAAAAAGTGTCACAAGTGTCCGATATGCCTGCCGCAATATCACAGTCCTCATAAAAATTGCAGATCGCCGTCATTACCAGTAAAAATAAAATAATAATAATAAAAACACCATAAATCAATTCTCCTAGTTTGTAGATGGGATTACTTTTGCACAACCAATAAATGCTTTTTGCAATTATGTTTATCAAAAATATGTAGAAGAATACATTTTGGTCTAAACTGATAAATACATTTTTTTTTATTTTTTTTTTGGATATGTATTATAGCAAAATGTAAAAATTATAGTTTTTTTTTTTCAAAATTGTCGCTCTTTTTTTATTTATAGCACAAAAAATAAAAACCACAGAGGTGATCAAATACCACCAAAAGAAAGCTCTATTTGTGGGAAAGAAAGGATGTCAATTTTGTTTGGGTACAATGTCGCACGACTGCGCAATTGTCAGTTAAAGCGAGTCGGTGCCAAATCAAAAAAAGTCCTCTTGTCAGGAAGGGGGTAAATCCTTTCGGGGCTGCAGTGGTTAAAAGATATCTTAGAAAATCATTTTTTTTGCATTCAAAGATGTGTTAAAAACACCAAAAATATATTTATACATTTAACTACAAATAAGAGAAATCTGCACAATTCAATTGTCTGCTTACTCATTCTTTCCTCACCACCTTTTTTTGTAAAAATAAAGCAATGATATTTCCTTCCTTTTTAACATAAACAGCCCCCAATCCCAGGTCTCCATGCACATTCCACTGCCTGACATCAATAACTATATGGCTCTGGCTATTGAAATATAAATCTCTGAGACACCCGCATATACACAAAAGTCAAAGATATTTTGTCCTTCCAGTTGTACCAGGCAATGATTTATATATGTGTTTCTGAAGTCTCCGTAACTATATAAATTTTTATGGTGGTGATGTAGAAAAGTGCTCTTGTTTAGAAGAGGTGAAACATTTGTCTAGAAGGGGGAATGTGGGGATTGAAAATCGAACAAACTGCCAATTTGGCTTTGCTCATTTCAACATAGAATACTATCTCTGGCTGCAGAAAGCTTTTCAGATGTTCACATTACAGAACTGTTGAGCCAGCAATTATCTGTTTAATGAGGTGTGGGTGGTGGAGGCATTTCAGGTAGTTGGCCTATTACAGCACAGATATTTGAAAGCTTAGAGGTGGAATATATTGAGAAATTCTAGCAAATCCTAGTTTTAGAATTATGTACAAAAATATATATTTTTTTCTTATAAGGTAAAAGCTGGAAACGAGGCTTGTTTGTTGTTTTCACAGACAAATTAAACATATAATTATGATGATTAACGATAGTAGTTTTACCCATTATATTTTTGGAACAGCTGATGTTTGGTTACTCAAGCTGGATGGGTAGATCCAGTGGAAAATTAAAATTAATACTTTAATCAAAGATAATGTATAACTGCAGGTTTCAAACATCTATGCAATATTTGGTTAAGTGCACGTACACCCAACCATTTGGTTTAATACATGCTTTCTGATTTGGCATTTAGCTACTGCTTGGCAAAGGTAAGTTAGCAAAGCAGAGAAGCACTTTTAAATGAGAGCTTCAGACAAAGTGTTTCTTTTTGTTCAGCTAGTGTGGGAAGCATGAAATCATCAGCCATGCATTTATTGTAGTCTGTAGTGCTATTATTGTAATTCCTATAACTTTCTGTGTGGTCACTGTAGCAGGAAGTAAGTGGCAATTGTCCCAGCAGACAATTTAATCTTTCCCCATTCTATCCAGAACTAAGGCTAAATCTGGAGTTAACATATATATTAATATAGTCTTGCACCCTATGGGCCTGACTTGGAGGCCCCTAGTATGTTAAAGAGTATGTCAGGGCAAATAACAAATATATAAATAAAATAAAAGTATTTTTAGCATCTGAAATACATTAACATGTCTAAAACAAATTTACATCCCCCAATGTTTCATCCCTTTGAAAACTATTCCGTTACAGAAAAAATATTTTTGATATGCTACAAATTCATTGTTCTTGTAACTTCAACTTCAAACTGACAACAGTGGCTTTTCTAAAGTGAAATCCTAAGCAGCATTGTCAGACCTCACTGCTGGACTACAGAATTCTACTTGTTCCTACCCCTCGCTGTACCTCTCCACAAGCTTATATTGGTTTATTTTCCAGTAAAACAATGCTACTGCCTGGAATTGCAAAAGCATGCCCAAACACTATGTAGGAGATAAGACTCTTAGAAGAAACAGTTCTAGGGGGTATGTCTGTAATGGTCAGGCCACGTAAATAGCTGTGTGTGTGGCAGCCATTTTGTTCACATCACAAGTCCCCTTTGCCATTTTGTCATAAGAAGGCATAGAACAATGACATTTCTCCCCTCCTTCCTTCAGTTTATACAATACACAAACTGTTAACTGATGCCTGGACCTTGTTATTAATCCATTGATTGGATGCATGGACCTCTCCATTACCCAATCCACAATTCAGTCTAGAAACCTGTCCCCCTCACAAGTTTGAGCAATCCAGAGAACTAACAGATACCTGGTCATAAATAGCTCAGCTAAAGGGAATAGCCAATATACATTTCTGCTACACTGGTTAGCAGCCAAGATTCAAAAACTTCAGCATACTTAATTACTCATGAAATAATAATAGCACAGCCAGAACAAGGTCATATTTACTTCCTTCAGTTAGTCTGTAATGTCTTGAGCCCAAACATTGTTAACCTAGGAGTATTGGGGGTAGAACCGGCCCAATTCCTCCCCTAGGTGAACTGGGCACTCAAGACCTTACATATTTATGGCCGTTTCAAAGCTAATTTCATGCTGGACAATAATATCCATGTTAGCCAACTGTTCAGAGATATGAATACTTACGGAAAACTGTACCTGGGATGTGGCCATAAACACAGTGACACCCCCATGGCCACTCCTCAGCTGCTTAATTGGTCAAATGGTCTCTGACAACACCCCAGTGATATCAGAGAACAAGGAGGCTGCTTCTGAAGTTGACAGCTCTCATTCACCATCAAACTCAGGAACGTCGAACCAAACTTGAGAGAGCCATTGTACCATTTTTTTTTATTCATTGGACTCAAACCAAGACATTGTTACATATTCTTCAATTTCAACTCCTTTTTATTTCTCTGTTGCCTTTATTGTCTCTTTATTTCTTTGTAACACCATTTTTCTGTAAATATTTTATTTGCACCACATTGGCTTTTTCGTTAGTAAACCCCTATGTTGAAAAGTGTTAAAACTGTCTCTAAGGCTTTTAATGTAAACTAAAAGAATCCCTGTCTCTTGAAGAGCGCTACTGTCCTAAAAATCACTGTGGTGAAAGTGTGTGTTACAGACGTTTAGTCTAAAATCATTGTTGTTATTGCTGAGATTGAGTTTTTTCCTTCTTGGTAAAAAGGGGTGGTGGTTGTTTAAAGGGTTAATTGCTTAATTAACTTAGCCCAGTGACAATCACACTCTAGGCTGCTGGCACCTGGATTGTGGTCCTGCAAGCTGGAAAATCTTTCTGAAGGGTGCAGTTAAGAGTGGCATTATTACATAAGTGAAAACACAGTTTGAGATTGGCCAGTTCTTTGTCACAAGTTGGTGAGAAGGGCAGGTGTCTGACATCCATGTTCATCACATTGTCTACCTCGGTAGGAAATAACCTCCCAGCAGCTGCACCTGCAACAATTTTTTTGAGGTAAAAAAAAGGTAAACTGGGACATATCTTTATACAGAAAGACTCTATTGAAAAAAAAATTGCAAGGGACAACTATATACTATATGCTTTTGTGACAAACAAATAATATGAAAACAATCACATTACAGGGCACTTATGTTTCACTTTAAAGAGACAGCTGCTCCAGGTGCTAGTCCTTTAAGGTACAAACCCTGCTCCATCCATCCATAGCATGACAAAGTCTAAGGCTGCACTCTGTGTGTCAATCACATTTCAAAATGAATGTATAACCCTCAGCTACCACTCCTTCCTCCACTCTACACTTCCTCCATTAAGCCCAATATGGGTATGCATCAGAGGGGCATGGCCAATGGATGGGGACTGTAGCTGAAGCTCATATTTTGCACCAGAGTTTGCACTCTCCAGTTTTAGTAAATAACCCCCACAGAGCACAACCTGTGGCTTTGCATTTCTTATGTTATGTATATTCCTTGTTGTTTCTTTTGTAGTCCTGATGAAGGGAGTGTTTTCTTACCCTGAGACAAATTGGTCAATTTGATAAAGTCTCTAATAAGTTGATTACTGACTGATTAACTCTTGTCATGCAACTTTAAACTTTAACAGTTGACATGATTTGGTATGGAGAAGCAGCCAGCGCAGCTTCCAGGTACCTCATTCAATTACCAATATGACTCCTACAATAAAAGGATACTCCTATCACCTCAGCACTATTCTTCCTTTTTTAACCACTTCCCGACCGCCGTATGTACGGCCGGGAAGTGGCTTAGTTATCCTGACTGGACGTCGTATAACGTCCTCAGAATAACAAGCCGCTGCACACCCGGGGGGGGGTGCGCATCGCGGCGATCGGTGATGTGGGAGGTCAGTCTGACCCCCCGCAATACCGATCTCGGTAAAGTGCTTCCATCCGAAACACTTTACCATGTAGTCAGCCGTGAACAATCACGGCTGGTCACAGTGTAACACAGGAAAGCCGTTAATCGGCTTTCCTGTAGTCAGGTCTGCAGACCTTAGGAGTGGAGAGCCGATCGGCTGCTCTCCTGACAGGGAGGGTTTGTGCTGATGATTTATCAGCACAGCCCTCCCTCGGATCGCCACCCTAGACCACCAGGGAGCCTGCCCAGGGACCCCCAGGGATGTGCCCACCCGGGACCACCAGGGAGCCGACCAGGGACCACCAGGGAGACCCCCCTAGACCACCAGGTAAGAGACATAGTGCCCAATGTGGATGGCACTCAGTGCCACCTTCAGATGCCACCCTAGACCACCAGGGAATGAGCCCCTATCAGTATATATGCCCACCAGTGCCCCTATCAGTGCTTACCAGTGCCCCTATCAATGCATACCAGTGCCACATATCAGTGCCCATCATTGCCACCTACCAGTGCCCACCTATCAGTGCAAATCAGTGCCACCTATCAGTGCCCAGTGCCGCCTATGAGTGCCAATCAGTGCTGTCTATGAGTGCCCATCAGTGCCGCTTAGCAGTGTCCGTCAGTGCTGCATATCAGTGCCCATCAGTGCTGTATATCAGTGCCACCTATCAGTACCCGTCAGTGCTGCTTATCAGTGCCACCTAACAGTGCTCATCATTGCTGCATATAAGTTCCTCATCCTCAGTGCCACCTCATCAGTGCCGCCTCATCAGTGCCAATCAGTACTGCCACATCAGTGCCCGTCAGTGTAGCCTCATCAGTGCCCACCAGTGATGGAGAAAATTTACTTATTTACAAAGTTTTGTGACAAAAATAGAGAATTTTTTTTCTTTTTTCAAAATTTTCGGTCTTTTTTTATTTGTAGTGCAAAAAATAAAAACCGCTGGGTTGATCAAATACCACCAAAAGAAAGCTCTATTTGTGGGAACAAAATTATAAAAAATCTGTTTGGGTACAGCGTCGCACGGCCGCGCAATTGTCATTCAAATCGCAACAGCACTGAAAACTGAAAATTGGTCTGGTAGTAAAGTGTTCTAAGCGCATAGTATTGAAGTGGTTAATAAACCACATACAAATGGCAACACACATCAACTGTCTCTGAACTTTTGGATGTTTTTTACAGGTAAATAACATGGCTAAAATATGTTAAATGCACATATAATGTTGCAGTGAAGTGATTGGTGATTACACAAATTTTTGGGCGAAGTGTAGTATATACTGTAGTATAATATATTCAGTACATATATATGAGATATCTGTATAAGAGTATTGGTTTTGTTGTACTGTGAAACATGGACTGACTGCTTGCAATGCTTTTATGATGTTTTTCACAAAAGTAGCCTTTAAATAGTATCAATATCTAGTATTCTAGTACTCTGCCTTGAGAACAAGCAGTAGCAAAATCAATTCCTGGCAAATGTTTGACTCTTGGTGGCGTTTTGTACTGTGACCTGAATTCACTGGAAGCTACTCGATGGAGGGAGCTTCCAGTGAATTAAGGTCATTTTTTCTGAAATGACTGAAGGTGATAACAATGCACAGGCTGCTTCTGGTTGTAGCAGAAGAGGAAGTGTGCCCATGCTGTAAAAGATTCTTGGGAATCCAGACTCATGTAAATTCAAAAATCTTGACAGTTTGCAAATGCATGGAGCACTTACAGTGTTCAGTCTCACAAAGTACTGCAAGTGATATTCAAAATGTTGATAAAGAGAACAATACAGCTTTTTTACAATATCAAATTACATGTCTGGAAGAAAATACATTTTTATCATTTTATTTGAATGACTGTCATTTTACTGATATGCATTGATGGATTACGTTCTGGAATATTTGTTCTGGAATAAAGCAATAATGCTGAACATTAGTAGTAGAAATAGTACCAGTGCAACTCCATTTTTTTTTCCTAATTACATTGTGTCCAAATGTCCTAGATTTTTTGATTTTTTAACCTTATTTTTCCAAAGTAGAAGTATAAAAAGAAGTTTAACAACATCCAAAAAGACATAAAGTCCTATGTTAGACAGGTGTAACCCTACCACGATCAAACTGGTGTTTTTTTAAAGAAAAACTTGCTCTGCAGCACTGTGCTTCACGCATATAAATGTGATGTAAAGCCCAATTCATTTTAAACAATTCTGGACCGCCCACACAGATATACTGCGGCAGGGAGCCCTGCTGCTCGAATTCACGTACGTGTACATGATTTGGTGCACAGGGTATGGGCCGCATGCACGCATTGCGGTGACCCTCCTGCTCCTGCTGTGATTGGACACAGCAGAAGACAATCAGCAGATCTGGAGGACGCGATGGCCGGCGGGACCCCCGCCCCGATTATTCTGAGGTTAGGCAGAGTGGCGGTCTACCTATGTAAACAAGGCAGATCATCACTGTTCTGCCAGAATGGAAAATAGAGATCTTGCTAAGCAGAAACATGGATCTCTGTTTTCCCCCAGTCAAAGCATCTCACAGTTAGAAAGCACCCCCACGGACACACTTAACCCTTTGATCACCCCTGACATCAACCCAACCCTTTCCCTGACAGTGTCATTAGTACAGTGGCAGTGCATTTTTTGCCAAAAATATGTAGCAGAATACATATTGACCTAAATTTATGAAGAAATTAGATTTTTTATATTTTTTATTGGGTATGTTTTATAACAGAAAGTAAAAAATATTGATTTTTTTCTGTCTTTTTTGTTTATAGCATAAAAAATAAAACATGCAGAGGTGATCAAATACCAACAAAAGAAAGCCCTATTTATGGGAAAAACAGGACATCAATTTTATTTGGGTACAGTGTCACATGACCGCGCAATTGCCAGTTAAAGTATTGCAAAAAATGGCCTGGTTGTGAAGGGGGGGTAAACCTTCCAGGGCTGAAGTAGTTAACAAAGGGTATGAAAAAGTGCCAGATAGAGGAGGAAACTCTGACTTTGACAGGTCTTGTGATCAGCTTGTCATTCCATCATGGAGTTGTCTTGTCTTTGTATTATTTTCACGCCATGACCTGCATTTTATAAGTGGCACATTTATCAAGTATAGTGTGAAGAAGCAGAATCTTTGTGTACAGTGATTAGAGTTACTCAAGCTCTGTTATAAAGCGGCTCCTAATTTTGTTTTGTTTTTTCAAATTGAGGAAGTAAAAGCAGTAGTGTACAGAAAAATGATTGCATAAAAATGGAAGGTTAGGCACCTTTAAGAAAATACATTTTGGATTTCACCCATTGATGGACATCTTTCCTTTTCTGCCACCGCACCTCTATGTTTCTATGTTGATGGTCCCTTCGAATTCAACAAAATATAGGACACATAAGTGCCTGGACTAAGAATATAAATTTCACAGTGCTATTTACTTTATACCATTGTAAATGTCTGTCATATAACAACTCTAAATCTCAACTTAGGACTCAATGTTTACCCATCAACCAATAGCAGAAGGTTTTGCAGGGCTCTGAGTTGTCTCATCTACCAGAATCAAAAGTTGTCCTAAGAGCACAGAACGGGAGTTGCTGGTTTGTGCAAAGTTTCTTGTGGGAGTGTCACTAATTTCATAAATTTGTTAAACATGGTATGGTTAACCTATTTTTTTACAACCACCTTTCTTATGTGGGTACAGATGACCAATGTAGAGAAATAAATACTGCACATTGTATGGCTGCTCAGTGCAATGACAGAGTTATATGACTGTTCTATAAAAATAGTCTTCAAAGCATTCAGTTCCTTCCAGGATCAATACTTCTGTTAGGAGACTGCACTGTGTCCTTCGTATAAGTGACACAAAGAAGGAAAGATAAATGAAGAATAACTATACCTTGGAGAGTATCAGATATTTCAGGCAATCATAACTAATTACTTCTCAAAATGAGCTGAGTGGGATGAGCAATACTTGTCTTCCTCACAGGTTTAACCTTAAGGAAAGGAAGGAAGTTTGCAATAACCATGAGAAAAAATATTGCTTTCACTGCAATGTTCAGAAACTGAAAAAAAATTATCGTCCTTCCTAAACTTTGAACTGTCTTGGTGGAAAACAGAGAGAGTTGTTATTTGAATTGAATATTTAGAAAATTAAAGTGGTTCTAAAGCCTAAGCATGCTTTACCTTAAAGGTTAACTCCACTTTTGTTGAGAAAAAAAAGAACATTCCCCCCTAAGTGATCAATGTACACTGCAAAGCATTTTAACAAGCTTTGTTGCAGATTCCTACCTTTTGTTATTCTGAATAAATAGCAGTTTGTCTGTGTCCATGTGCACAGTGAATCTGTATGGGAGTGGTTTTATAATTGTCAGTCAGCTGCTGCACCTGCAGGGCTCTAATGAGGAAATTGGCTAGGTCTGTATCCCTTTAGATATGCTTTCCTTTTGGGAGTATCTAACCAAAAATGACATTTTTGTTGCAAGGGGTGCCAAAAATCTTGTGTGTATCTAAGTGCAGACTTCTGGGAAAATCAGAAAGCCTTTCACACAAGCAGGAAATTACATTTTCTATACACTGTCATGTTGCATTGAATTTTACGGAAAATGACAGCACTGGAGACTGATTTTTTTTTTTCTTTGCTAATTTTTTTTCCCATGAAAGTGAAGTTACTCTTTAACCAGTTGCTGACTGCCCGTCGTGGATTGACGGCAGCAACTTAGCTCGATATCGCGGACCGCCATCTCCTGACGGCGGCTGCGAGAGCGCGGATCGTTAACTCGCATGCTCACTGTGTATTGGGAGAGCCATGCACCGGGTAGGGCGGACTCGATGTTCACCGGCTACCCGCAATCGCTCCCCTGCAGTGACAGAACAGGATCCGTGTGTGTAAACACACAGATCTCCATTCTGACAGGGGAAAAGGAGTGTGATCGTAGGCTTCCTGTATATGGGAGGCGCGATCACTCTCCTCCCTCAGACAGCCCAGCCCCATACAGTTAGTAACACCTCCCAGGGAACACAGTTAACCCTTTGATCGCCCCTAGTGTTAACCCCTTCCCTGCCAGTGACATTTACACAGTAATCAGTGCATTTTCATAGCACCGGTCACTGTATAAGTGTCAATGGTCCCAAAAAAGTGTCAAAAGTGTCCGACATGTCTGCGACAATGTCGCAGTCCCATTAAAAATTGCATAACACTGCCATTACTTGTAAAAAATAAAAAAAATAAAAACCCCATAAATGAATTCTCATTGTTCATAAACGCGGCAACTTTTGCACAAAACAATCAATATACGCCGATTGTGATTTTTTTTACCAAAAATATGTAGAAGTATATACATCGGCCAAAACTAATGAATACATTTGCTTTTATATATATTTTTTTGGATATGCATTATAGCAAAATGTAAGAAATATTGTTTTTTTTTTCAAAATTGTCACTCTTTGTTTGTTTATAGCGCTAAAAATAAAAAACGCAGAGGTGATCAAATATCACCAAAAGAAAGCTTTACTGGTGGGAAAAAAGCACATCAATTTTGTTTGGGTACAACATCACACGGCCGCGCAATTGTCAGTTAAAGTGACGCAGTGCCGGATCGCAAAAAGTGCTCTGGTCCTAAAGTGGGAAATCCTTCCGGGATTAATGTGGTTAATGTATTCTTTGCATTAAGGTAAAAAATGTTTGGCCATTGTTTTTGGCCCCTCACCTCCCCTTTTACTTACCTGAGCTCTCATTCGATCCAGCGCTGTGCATGTCTGCAGCTTTTCTCTCCCTTCACTTCCATGTCTCACTGACTTTGCTGGGGCACCTGGAGCCATTAGCTTCCACTGCTGTCAATCAAAGCCAGTGACAAGGGATTGGGGGAGGGGCCAAGTCCTGCTATCTGTGTCAATGGACTCAGCAGAGGGGTTTGGGAAGGAGCAAGCACAAGTGCCCCCATGATAAGTGGCTTCCCATGGAGACAATGGACAGAGAGGAGGGGCCAGTAGCACAGGCGGGGAATCCGAGAAGAGGAAGTTTAGGGCCGCGCTGTGTAATTCCAATGCACAGAGCAGGTAAGTATAGAGATGTTTGCTATTTTTTTTAAATCCTTTATAATCACTTTAATGTAGGCGCTTTAAGCTAATATAAACTGATATCTGCATTGAAAGCCCGATAGGACAAACTCTTTCCCTGTACTTGGGTCTCATCTGTTTGTGTGCAGTCCTATCAAAAAAAAAAAACGTTGTACAGGGTTGCTTGCCAAATAGGGATGAAAGTGGATGTTGTGTTCCATCCTAAAGCCTAAATGCACTTTTGGAGGGAATTATTATGGCTTTAGTGGAGCAATTTAATCCCGATGCAAATATTGCATGGATGTTTGTACTTGGTACATTACAGTGCCTACAGATGCTTTCCTCCATGTAGTAACACAGTTTACAAATAGGAATTTGAACACAAAATATTGAAATAATGGATCAAAGATGAGCTAACATATGAAAACCTGCTCTTTTAGCAAGCTTTTTTGGTCTGCACAGATGCATTGACTCAGAAATCCACCAAACCTATGATCTGCCACTCTGGTGGTAAATTGTATGTGTGTGGGCTTCCCATCTTGACATTTTGACCTTTAGCCAGAGAGGGAGTAAAGTAATAAAATTCATTGTTTATGTGCATAATGGACAGCATAGAGAATCATGGGAGAGATTCTCTCATTGTATTTGAAAATGGAAATTATACATGTATACCCTGAATAAGAAGTATTTGCCTTTTGTATAATGGGTTTCCATAGAAAGTGGCCCCCATTTGTTCAATGACAGTGCAGGAATCAGTCATTGGGAAACAAACTTAATTTTGTTAGTTCATGTTAATATACTGTTGGGTCATTGATTTAATTAAGTGGTTGTAAAGGCAGAAGGTTTTCTATCTAAATGCAAAAAAGCCTTCTGTGTGCAACACCCCCCCTCAGCCCCCCAGTACCTACCTGAGGTCCCTCTCTGTTCAGCGATGTCCACAAGTATCTCAGCCAGCTGAGATTCTTCCACCCTGATTGGCTGATACACCGCAACGGCGCCATTGGCTGCTGCTGCTGTCCATCAAAGTCAGCTAACCAATCAGATGAGAGAGTGGGCAGAGCCGGGTCAGGGCTCCGTGTTTGAATGGACACAGGGAGCTGTGACTCGGCTCAGGTGCCCTCATAGCAAAATGGCAAGGCAAAATGTCATAAGAACCCCTTTTCCCAGCTGACAACTCAAGAGGTCAATCTTATATATTTGATTTGTTTATAAAAGCTAAAATTAGGGGGTGTGGTCTGGACATGGCTGAGTAAGGACGCACATCCATTGAGCTCCAGGACCTCGCCTATCTACCCCAGCTTAATAAGCACGGAAATCACTGTTATGTACTCACTGAAGAAACGGAAAGGAAAGCACAATAAAATGACAACCCTCACCACGCAACTGGAAGGCAAGACTCAGTGGGACTAGGTGTGGGATAGTAAGGGGGGGGACCGCTGGGAGCCCTGCAGTGCACCTGTGTCCCCGGCTCGCTTCTCAACTCTGGTGTGGCCGGCAGTAGGTTCCAAAACACCACGAGAGTAGCATAGTGATGTGAGTGGGCGTGGTTTACACATTTAAGGGCTCCGCCCCTTTATCAAATCCACTTATTCACGGAACATAAGATTCCTGACGATCCTGCATTCTTTTTACTCCATGTTTCCACTATCCCTGTGAAACAATAGCAAAAATCCACTGTGCAACATTTGTTGAATGCGGTAAAGTCCTGTATTCCGTTACTTTGGAAGAAACAAACACATCCTACTATTGGGGACTACTTGCGCAAGGTAGAGGACTTAAATAAACTAGGGGATTTGGTGTTCACGGCACAGAACAAAAATGAAAAATACTCAAAAACATGGAGGTTGTGGAATCTGTTTATACATTCTTTTTCTTTTTTTTATATTTTTATTGAAAAATGTAAAAAGGTACAAACATAGTATAAAATACACATATATAGTAACAGACAATCATGGCATATTGGTGTTAAGATATATGAAGTATCGGTAACAGTATAGTGGTTAGTAGTCTTGCATGGTACAGGAAGAGAAAACCAACCTATAGTTTGGATGACTCTGGGTTGATCGGTAACCTGTTTTACACTAATCAAATACTAATCAGTAAGATTTTGACAACTGCCAGTGTTGTCTAAACTACTACATAAACAATCTAGGTAACCTCAGTATTAGGAATAATGGGGATGATCAACCCCAAGAAAATGCAGGTCTAACGGAGGGGGTGAAGATGCGTGTCACGTGGATGAATAGGTCTAATTAGTAGATCAGAGAGCTGGAATCTTCAGTTTGCCCAGTAATTAGGTCAAGGATGCCATAAGTTACCATTCTGTGTATTGAAAGGATATCCTTTATGTCCGTTATTTCTGTTGGGGAGAAGGTGTATTCAATGTATGAGCACCATCTCATAAAGAATTTTTTAGTGGGAGTATAGTTCTGCATCTCTGTCTAATTTTTCTCTTTAACCACTTCAATACCGGGCACTTAGAACACTTCCTGCCCAGACCAATTTTCAGCTTTCAGTGCTGTTGCGATTCGAATGAGAATTGCGCGGTCGTGCGACGCTGCACCCAAACAAAATTTTTATCATTTTGTTCCCACAAATAGAGCTTTCTTTTGGTGGTATTTGATCGCCTCTGCGTCATTTCTGATCACCGCTATAAACAAAAAAAGACCAAAAATGTTCAAAAAACAAACAAACATTTTCTTTGTTTCTGTCACAGAAATTTGTATAAAGTACATTTTCTCCTTCACTGACGGGCACTGATGTGGCTACACTGATGGGCACTGATGAGGCTACACTGACGGGCACTGATGAGGCAGTACAGATTGGCACTGATGAGGTGGCACTGATAGGGTTGCATTGATGATGGGGTACATATACAGCACTGATGGGCGGTACTGACAAGCAACACTGACGGGCACTGGTACGTGGCACTGATATGCGGCACTGATGGACACTCATAGGCGGCAGTGATAAGTGGCACTGGGCACTGATGGGCACTGATAGGTGGCACTTTTAGGTGGCACAGGTGGGCACATTTAGGTGGCACAGGTGGGCACATTTAGATGGCACAGGTGGGCACTGATAGGTGACACAGGTGGGCACTGATAGGTGTCACAGGTGGGCACAGGTGGGCACTTATAGGTGGCAGTGGTGGGCACAGATGCAACAAGCACTGTTAGGGATGGCACTGGCAGGTATCATACATGGGCACAGTGCCATCCTTACAGTGCACGATAATGCCCTTACCTGGTGGTCTAGTGGGGGCTCCCTGGTGGTCCTGGGCGGCCTCTGATTTAATTCCCTGGTGGTCCTGGGCGGCCTGGGTGTGCTGTCCGGCGGGGGGGGCTCCCTGGGGTCTTGATCCGGCTCCCTGGTGGTCCAGTGGGGTGATCCTGAGGGTGGCTGCGCTGATAAATGTTCAGCGCAGCCCCCCCTGTCAGGAGAGCAGCCGATCGGCTCTCCGCTGCTCAGGTCTGCAGACCTGAGCAGAGGAAAAGCCGATCAACGGCTCTTCCTATTTACACTGTGATCAGCCGTGATTGGTCACGGATGATCACATGGTAAAAGGCTTCGGATCGAAGCCTTTTACCTCGGTCGGTAATGCGGTGGGTCAGCCTAACCCACGGCACCACCGATCGCCGCGATGCGCACCCCCGGGGCGCGCGATCGCGGATTATCCTGAGGACGTCAATAGACGTCCAGTCAGGATAATGAACCCCCCGCCCGGACGTCATTCGTCAATGCGCCGGGCGGGAAGTGGTTAAGGAAGAGTTGTAAGTTCTTTTTTGACAGCTGACACAGTAGGGGGGGACAAGATGGTCCAGTTTTTTAGGATAATTTTCCTTGCAGCTAAAAGACAAAGATGCACCCATTGAGGGGCAGCTTTGCTTGGATGACCAGGAGTAGGTTGTATGGCTGGACTATGGCTAAATAGCATTAAAAGAGGTGTTTTGGGGATGCTTAGGCCTGTGACCCTAAGTATAAATTGAGTTATTTGGTCCTAGAATGTGGGAACCGGAGGACATTGCCAGAATCTGTGAAATAATGAAGGTTTGGAATGCCCGCATTGTGGGCACAATGGATGGTGAGTTGTTGAGTTTGTAGGGAGGAACGGAATGAATGCTTTATGGATCAGTTTGAATTGCGTTTCTCTCCATGACTCATTGATGGTACATTTATTAATTTTAAAATAGCCATCTAAGATCTTGTTGCTCAGGTAAGCATCAGAGAAATCCTTGAGCCATTTCCTAAACAGAGCTTTAAGTGAAGCTGTGTTTATAGTGGATTGTAGTGCTTAGTAGGAGTCCAAAATAGAATATGACCTTTGAGTAATCAAGCGATTGAGCAGAGAGAGACAGAATCTTTGAAATGGACTTTAGAGCAGGAGGAAACGTAGGAAACTGCCTGGTGATAGTACAACTGGTGTGATTGAGGAAGGTTATATTCAGAGGCTAGCTCACTGAAGCATTTAGGTTTCATGGTGTCTAAACAGAATAAAGATGATGTTTTGGTCAGTCCCGCCTCTTGCCAGATGTCCTACACTTTATGTTCAATGGCTTGTGGAAACATTGGGTTGCCATGTATCTGGAGGTAGCGTGAAACACATGGTGGTAGGTTGAGTTTCTTCCTTATCTCTCTCCATGCAATGACAGTCTCATGGATTAAAATGTGTTGTTGCAAGTTCTTTTGGGGGATCTAAGTCTGCTGTGAAGTACTCCTTTAAGTTGGTACTGGTAGACTATATTGGATTCTATGGTGTAATTGGCATAGCCAGAAGAGCAAGAGATCCAGTCCAGACCATATCTAAGTAAACAAGCTAAATTGTACATCCTAATATCGGGTAGGCTAGCTCCTCCCGCGCTCTTCGGAAGGTGTAGCTTTAATAAAGCAACTCGAGGTCGCTTTGTAAACCATGAAAAGGATAAAATAGCTTTGTTGAGTGCTTGTACATCTTTATGTTTTAAACGGGAGGGGCATTGTTTGAAGAGGGTATAAAAGACGGGGAAAGCTCATCATTTTGACTAAATGAGACCTTCCGAAGAGCGACAGGGGTAGAGTCATCCATACCTTTACTTCTTTACTGATTTTTTCAAATAATGGTGGGAAATTAAGATGGTATAATCAGGAGGGTTCTTTCCCTATCCGAATGCCCAAATAAGTTATGTGGTGCTTTGCTAATGGGAAAAGAAAGGAAGGGTCCCACTGTGACAAGGTAACCTTTGTAAGAGGTAGGACTTCACTTTTGTCATAGTTGACCTGGAGCCCAGTAAAAGTGTGGAATGTATCCAATAGGGAGCGTAGGGTAACTAGATCTGATGAAGGGTTAGATGTAAAAAGAAGCATATCGTCGGTGAACAATGCTGTACATAGTTCCTCTTTGCTTATGGGAATATTATGTAGGGGGGGGGTTAAAGTCAATAGATATCTTGAAAGGGGTTCCAGAGCAAGATTGAAAAGCATAGTGGATAGTGGGCGGCACTGTCTGCTACCCTTTTATAAGGGTATGGAATCAGACATACCTGCTGTGGTAATAATGTGTGCCGATGGGTTGGCATACAAGGCACGTAAAAATTCTACTATGTGCCCGGTGAAACCAAATTTCATCAGGACTAGGAAAAGCCAGTGAAAGTTGACATTATCGAAGGCTTTTTCCGCGTCAAGGGTCACAATAGCCAGCTGTTCTGAGGGATGTGTTTTGGCATACTCAAGTGCAGTTAGAACTTTGTGAATATTAGATATCGCAGAATGACCCTTGACAAAGCCCGTCTGTGTGGGATGTATAAGTGTTGAAAGGATAGGTGGCAACCTGAATGCTATGATTTTAGAGAGAATTTTAGCATCTGTATTTAATAATGAGATCAGACGGTAGGAGCCTGGTATGGTGGGGTCCTTTCCTTTATTAGTAAGCAGGTTAATATACGCCTGAAATCCCATTGGTATGTATTTGTTTCCCTCCCAGATTGCATTATACAGGGATGTAAGACTGGGTAGAAGTGTTTCGCAAGATGCTTTAAAACTCAGCGGTATAACCATCTGGGCCCGGAACTTTATGGTTTGCTAAAGATTTGATTGTGGCAAGTTTTTAGTCTGGGGAGATGGGTGCGTTAAGATTGGCAAGCTGTAAATTTGAGAGAATGGGAAGTGGTAAATCTTCCAAAAAAGAAAGGGTGACTTCCTGGTTAATAGGATCTTCAGAATATAAGTTAGTGTAATAAGCTTCCAGGATGCTGGTGATTTCTTTTGGGAACTGAGTGAGTTGACCAGCTCTGTCTTTGAGTGCCATGGTGTGAGTCGGTGTATGGAGGCCTTTAATGAGTCTAGATAGCAGTTTGCCTGGTTTGTTACCGAACCTATGAAGTTGCACTTCCAGCTACAATCTTTTTATCTTCTCTTAAAATTGTCGCTAAATGCGTGTCAAAGTTTTTGTGTTCTGGCAAGTCAGAGCTGGCTAAATCATGTTGTGCTCTGTGTAGCACTTCACTGGCCTGTTTGTAACTGTGAAGTGAGGCATTTTTGAATGAGGTGGCATATGCAATTATCTTGCCCCTGAGTACAGTTTTGCCTGCTTCCCAGAATAATATTGGGGTATGTGTATGTTCCTGGTTCTGTGACACATAGTCTGTCCATGTTGTGCGAATATGATGCAGGAAATCCTCGTTATGTGCCAAGTAGGTGGGGAACCTCAATAAGTTGGGAGTTGTGCATTGTTGTAGTGTATCTATTGTCAATGAAACAGGGGAGTGATCTGATATAGCCTGTTCGTGTATTTTGGATTCCCGAATAGTTGGGACTATTGAGGGGAACAGAAAAAGTAGTCTAGCCTAGCCAATGAGTCATGTGGAGAGGAATAAAATGTAAATTCCTTGTTAGAGTTGAGCGAACTTCTAGAAGTCCGGGTTCTGCTGGTTCGGCCAAACTTAGGGACAAAGTCCGGGTTCGGGTCCGGACAGAACCCGAACTTTGTCCCGGACCCCGGACCCCATTGAAATCAATGGAGACCCAGACTTTTAGGTACAAAAAATGTTGTAAAATAGTCCTGGAAGGTCCTAGAGGTCTGCAAAAGGAAGGAAATGTGGGTAAGGGTGGGACAAGTGACCTACAAAGAAATGGGGACAGGGAAATAACTTTAAATATTTAAAAAAAAATAAAAACATAAAAAATGCAAAAATGGAGATCATCTTCAAAATGGGTCTGAAAAGTATTAATTAACATTAGAGGCCATAGAACTGTTCTAAAATCATCTTAAAACTGTGTCAAAAAAGTATAAATAAGCCGGGAGTACCCATATCACTGTTCTGCAAAATGTGTGTATCACTTTAAATGAAACCGGGAATCAGTGCACAGATCTTCAAGCGAGTTGAGATTGTTCCTTAAATGTAAAATAAGGAGAG
>BLSH010501255.1:289436-301549 GCA_018402905.1 Glandirana rugosa | reverse complement strand
GTCCGGACCCGGACCCGGACTTTGTCCCGAAGTTCGGACGGACTAGCAGAACCCGAACTTCCAGAGGTTCGCTCAACTCTAATTATAATGAGTCCATCTGTGTCTGCACAGCGCTTTCAACAGAATCATTAAACCAGCTGTTAAAGAAGTGGGTGAGGAGTCCGTGTGAGTCAGGAGATAAGATGAAAGTCCACACTAGTTATTGCCAGCCACCAAGTTCATTAAAACACCACCAGTGATCCACTCCCTATGCAGTGCCCACTTACCGGACACAAACTTGCGTAAAGCCCTTCAATGTTAAGAGAGCATGTACTGCTGACAATCCTCTGATACTCCGCTCTCGCTCATCCCATGTAATAAGGTTCTCAGATCACCGAAAAGAGAACAAACAGCTCCACATAGCGTAATTCCATTAACAAATGTTTATTAAATAAAATCCGCCAAATGGACACTTAAAAAAAACCCCCAATCAACCGCATTGATAAAAGTAAACTCGTTACATCACCGCTCCAGACAGGCTGTGTAAACTCTTCCAATGTGCTTCCGCACTTGGTCCGTCTGTTCTTGGAACACAATCGTAGATTCCGGTTTGCCGTGAGGTCACACACTGACGTGTTTCGTCATTACGACTTCTATGGAAGGCGTGGTCTCACGGCACGGCTACCCGGCTAGATACACAACGGGAGATCCACTCCTCCCACTTGTTGAGAGAGCCGTTTGTATTCACATTCAATGCGTCTATACCCGCTGACGGGAAAACTTACTTTTAATCCCGCCCCACATACTTTGGCAAATCAGAGCAGAGACACAAAGTTTAGACACAACACGGTGCCCCCTCGTGTATCAAACCCAAGCGAGTCTCGGCTGATCTCCCACTTCATACTTTCTAATGCATAATTACATATAAATTAGCATAAATCCTAACGACACTTTATGAATTCAAAACATTGTATAAAATCTGAATAAATAATATAATAATACAAATGGCTGCTAAAAATATTCAATCAATTTTAAATAATCAATAAAATACATAATTGCATGTAAATTAATAAACAATAAGTATGAGTAAAAACAACAGGAACTATATCCAACTATGGGCCCCTTAAGTGCCCCTATCAAGATCAATTATATTTCAAACAAATACTTAGTCCCACCTTTCAATATAATAGTAGGAATATGTTAAACAACTTACACAACTCACAAAATAAATAATGAATACTTCATAAAATAATAGTGGTATAGTTCCAAGGTAACTGCCCCAAACTGTACCGGTGCTGGGCGGGTGCCCGGTCTCTCAACCTGGCAGGAGCATACCCCACCCCCCACCGATACAGAAATCAGGGTTCAAACCTATCCAGAGATCTGCCTATAACCACTAATTCTAGATGTCACTAATAAAACAATTAATGTCCAACTCCACGTTCAGTCCTTTTGGATCAAGACTCTCTGTGAGGTAGATCCACTTGGTTTCAAGTTTAGAAATCTCTCTAACAAGATTTGCACCCCTCCATGGTGGCGCTAATTTCTCTATACCCCGGAGTTTAAGGCCTACTGGGTCCCTGCTATGATGTTTTCTGAAATGTAAAGACACACTGTGTTCTCTAAAGCCTTGTCTTATGTTTTGGATATGTTCTGAAATCCTCACCATAAGCTTTCTTTTTGTCCCTCCAATATACATCAAGTTACAAGGACAAGCCAGCGCATAGACCACATGCTCAGTATTAGATGTAATAAAATCACTGATCTCAAAATGTTTGTTGTTACTAGGGGATGTAAAGTGGTCGATCCCCCTAAGGGGTTCACCCACCGCTCTGCACGCCCTACATCGTATACATGAAAAGAAACCTTTTTTGTCCCAGAGTGTAGGTAATTTATTAGGAGGGTTTAGTATTTTTTTTAACTACTCTATCTCCTATGTTAGGAGCCTTCCTGTAAATAAATTTTGGTACAGGTGGCAGTACATTTGCCAAGGTCTTATCTCAAGTTAGGATATGCCAGTGTTCTTTAAAAATACTCTCCACTTCCCTATATTGGGAGTGAAAATTACTTATAAAGCCCCACTGTTGAGTTTCCTGATTCCTTGGGTCTTTCACTTTATCTTCCAAACACTGCTCCCTGGGAATTTTTTGAACATCCTGAATTAATCTATCCATCTCGTCCGATTTATAACCCTTTGCAATGAATCTGTCTTTAATGATCTGTGATTGCTCTAAAAAGACTGATTCATTGGTGCAATTTCTTTTGACTCTCAGTATCTGCCCTTTGGGAATGTTACGCAACCAGATTGGATGGTGTCCACTAAGTAAGGGCAGGTAACTATTTCTATCGGTTGCCTTGAAGAACACTGATGTTTCCAACTTATTTCCATTCTTGAAAATATTCAGATCCAAAAAATGTACCATATGTTGGCTAAATTCAGAGGTCAACATTATATTTTTCGTATTGGTGTTGAGCTCTTGAAGGAATAGTTACAGAGATTGTCCCCAAACAAAGAAGTTTAGAGTCTACGTCACTTAGAAGCTCCTTCTCCTTTGCTTTGGGATATTTGTTTGGCCCACCCCCCAGATCTCCCTCTACACAAAGCAATAGAGTTCTAGGAGATGCTGCAGGTAATCAGATTACTGCCCCTGGATCTCCCTTTCAGGTCTCATCTGTTATACAACCACCACAATCTGAATATTCAGGAGACCCTGTTATTTAAATTAGATTATCTGCTTTGTTGGAACAGAGTCCAAACAAACGACCTTCACATAGTGGTTAACCTCTTCAATACTGGTCACTTTCACCCCCTCCCTGCCCAGGTCAATTTTCAGCTTTCCACGCTGTCACACTTAGGATGATAATTGTGCAGTCATGCAGCACTGTAACCATATGAATGTTTTATCATTTTTATAGACAGATAAAGTGTTTTTTTATGTTATTCAATCACCACTTTTTTTTTTTTCTAAACAAATTTATAAAAATGTAATTCTCCTTCACAGATATGCACTGATGAGGCTACACTGAGAGGAACTGATGAGGTGATTCAATGTTCAAATAATCCAGGTGCACTGAACTGTTCCCAGGTGGAAAGCTACTTTGGGAGCCAAAAATCACATGAACATTGTGAAAACCATGAAAAAACGCTACAAAGGGAGAGTTGACCAAATTGGATATAAGTAAAATGTAATATGTTCAAATAAAAAGTCACAGTTAATTGCCCATGTTAAAAAGCAGCTAACAGATGATACAGTGGTCCAGCAGGATAAAGAGTGTGAGAGAAAAAGTAGGCATGTAATCCACAAATTCCATAGGATGTGTTGTGCCTCGGGCAGTAATGAATGATTCCGGAACTGGAAGTGGTGGAAAAAGCCAGTAACTGGTCGGGAAACACGGGAGGGGATGCAATTCTAGCCACCATTGAGGTCCCAGAAGTGACGCACCTGTGGACCAGAGATGGTGTCCAGATCCCGGATATGATTTCCCATGCTGGTGGAAGAGACCAACAGAACCTCCAATAGTAAGAGCACTGATGGACACAGGAACCAGTCTTAATTTGTTGCTGCAGATGTAAAAATGAGATGATTGGGGAATGAAAGACTGCTGGATGCATGGACCAAAGACTACATATTTCAGGGTCTACTCCTTCATCAGGTCACACCTTGACATTGACCTTGGGATCCTCAGACTCTCACTCAGTTTGTGCTTGCAGTGCTTTACTGCTCAGGCCCCACTCCTTGCCTCACTTGATAGGGTTCTACCAGCACCCTGAGCTCTCCCACTTCTCCCAGCCCCCTCTGTGGACTTGTTAATCACCTCAGACCTGCACAAATGTGCACACTCTCCCAGTCCTATGGGCAAGAAGTCCACACCACCTGAACAGGCCTCCCCTCCTGGCTGGAGAACACTGCTACCTCCAGACACCGCCTGCGTCTGGATTGAAGCAAATGCCCTGAGCTGTGTTCAGACATGTCTTGCAATGATCCTGATCATTTGTGCACTCACACAGGCTGTAGGCAATTGGTAAATCCTTGGCAAAATTCCATTCATATTCTTAAGAACCTACTCAAGCAGTTTGAGTGCATGCTATAGAAGGTACTTAAACAGACATCTGACCAAATCACAGAGCGCCTGTCCAGAGTGAACTGTGACCTAGGCTAGCATACTGCTGATCTAGAGCACAGAGTGGATGATCTAGAGACTTTGCTCTGTAATCACACAGAGGGGCTTGAAAACCCTCTGAGTGATTATGCAGAAAAAGCTTTTCATACAATCCCATTTAGAGGATTATGAAAACTGGGCACGCCGCTCCAATCTTAGTGTACACCAGAATCAGTATGATTTATGAAACCACAGCAAACATACATGTATTATATGTTGCCTACCTTGCTGCATGTGTCCAGTTAAAGGCCAGGCCTCCCTCACCTGTGTGCTTTCTCTCAGCTGGTCTCCACCCCAGGCCCTAATTGGAAACAGGATATAAGCCTGCATTGCTGATCAACAGTTGTCTGTGTTTGGCTTTGTGTGTGGTTGTTACTAGCGTTTGCTCTGAGTCTTATTCCATGTTCCGTTCTTTGGCTTGTCTGACTATCCCTGCCTGCCTGACAGTGACATCTGGTGAATTTTTAGGATGGGGTGCCAGGCCTCATCCTTCCTTTTTGACTCCTCCTACTTCTCATAAACCCCACCCCTTATATAATCAACCCACTCTGTTCCCCATATTCCACATATTGTGTTAGGAGTAGTATACAGCTTGGCATCACAGGACACAGTATACAGCCCCAGCATCACAGGACACAGTATACAGTTCATATCACAGTACACAGTATAAAGCTCAGCATTACAAGACACAGTATGCAGCTCAGCATCACAGGGCACAGTATACAGCCCGGCATCACAGGTGGGGTATATTCAGCCAGTACACAGTATACAGCTCAGCATCACAGGTAGGGGTATATACAGCCAATACACAGTATACAGCTCAGCATCACATTTAGGGGTATCTACAACCAGTACACAGTATACAGCTCAGCATCACGGGTGGGGTATATTCAGCCAGTACACAGTATACAGCTCAGCATCACAGGTGGGGGTATATACAGCCAGAACACAGTATACAGCTCAGCATCACAGGTAGGTGTATATACAGCCAGTAACAGTATACAACTCAGCATCACACAGCATATGCATGCTCCATCACATTAGTTTGTATTTAGCTGAAGGAGATCAGACGCTCTCTCTCCACATGGCAGCATGGAGCATGCATAGGCTGTGGCGGTGTTGTGACCAGAGACAATCAGCAGGGAAAAGGCAATCTCCAGTTCCGTATCCACTCATCAACAAAGATCATTATCTTCTCAGCTCTCCTCTCATGTCACTCACCTTCCCCAACCCCAGTCAGGCAATGGTAGCAGCAGTCTACTCTGTGACCTTGTTGGCTAGGCTTGAACTTGAGCAGCCCAGTGAAGCGAGGACAGGAAAGGGAAACCCGGGCCTGCAGGAATCACATGCAGCAGAGGCCATGCTGTGCCTGCCTGTTTGTGAGGTGTCCCAGCACAGTACCGCCCATACCCACCGCACCTGAGTCCAATCACAGTCAGTCACTGGCTCAGAGCATTCAATTTGACTATGTATGTGCGCTTCTTTAGTGCAGATACATAGACTTTTAGGACTGACCAATAGGCTCACTACTTGCGGTCAGACAGCCTCCAATAGGGGGTCCGGCTGACCTTTTTTTTCTTTTCCCAGCGGGGAGGCAGCACCCCCTATTGACCGGCTGCCGCTGCTGCCTAATACCCCGATCTTCAGCTTGTTCTCTGTTTCTCCTGTCTGCTTGAAGCCCTGAATCTTTGCTGATTATCTATGAATATTATTTGCTATTCCTGCACTGTTGCTTCCTTTCTTCCGCCTGTAGCCAGCTGAGCATGAGCTAGAGGACCCCAGGGGCTGCGACCTGGATCCAGTTGCAACCAAATCCATCCTCACCACTAAAGGCACTGGTGAACACCCACTGGCTTTAGACTCCGCTCCCTGGGGAAACCAATGCACTAGCTCCCTGTGTTTCAGTGTCTGTGCTCCAGGGGGCCCTCTTCCCATATCAGCTGGAACTCATTAGCAGCAGTCAGCCTTAGGTCCACAACTTTAGTGGTGTGCTTCACAACCCTTGGCGTTATTCACACTCCAGTGGTGCACACCTGTCATCTGACTCCAGGTGTCATGACAGTTTGATCAGCCATGGACCCGGCTCATGTGTCACTACCCGCAGATGATCCACTCTAGGTCATAGCCTGCAGACTCGAGACCCAGGAATCTAATCAGACCCAGGAGATGTGATTCCTCCAGGACTTGGCCTCCCGATTTGAACAACTTCAGGCCTCTTTGGGACCTCTGGTGCAACAGTCTCAAACACAATAGGCGGCCGCACCTATTCCGGTTGCAGGCGCAGTCACAAACTTCTTGCATTTACCAGCTCCATCACGGTACTCGTGGGACTCCAAGGCCTGAAGGGTGTTCCTTAGCCAGTGAACAATTCATTTTGAGCTCCAGCCCCAAAACTTCCTGTCCGATCGATCGGGCAAAGGTAGCCTATATTATATCTCTCCTGTCTGGTGAGGGGCTAGCCTGGGCCGCCCCCTTCTGGGTTTCTAGCCTGTCTACCTTCTTGAAACTCTTTCAGAATATCTTCTAGGAACCAGGTTGTGTCTTCTCAGCAGCCAGCGCCCTTTTATGTCTGCATCAAGAGTTCACTTCTGAAGGACAATATGCTCTTCATTTTCATACACTGTCTGCTCAGTTGAGCTAGAATAATGAGGCCTTAGTTGCAATCTTTTTACATGGCCTCTCTGACAGAGTAAAGGATGAATTAGCGGGAAGAACCATCTGATCTGGATAGTGTCATCTCCTTGTGTAACCAGATCGATATCCGTTTTCAAGAGAGGTCCTTAGAAAAAAGACCCCAGCACTTCCCGGCCCTTAGGCAGTCTGAGCTCCCCTCTCTTCATCTCGAGGAGCATCCCCTGCCAGCTGAGAAATCAATGCAGCTGGGCCAGACCAGGTTATTTTCTGTGGAATGTGCTAGGTGCAGAACTCTGGACCTGTGCCTCTATTGTGAAGGCAAAGGTCACTTTTGTAACACTTTGCCCAGGAAACCGCTCAGCTCCAATTCCAATGGAAGGTGGAGTATTGGACCCAGAATTATCACCTTCACCTCCTGATCTTCTTGCTTCTGTGTCCCTCCATGTTGGCGCTTCCTCTCATCCAGTAATGGTATATCTGGATTCCGGGGCTGCTGGCAATTTCATGGACTGGGGTACTGCATCTTCTATGGGACTTACCCTTTCTCCCCTCACCACGCCAGTGATGGTATGGGCGATTGATGGCACTTCTCCTAGGGGGTCCTATCCACTTCCAGACCCTTCCCAATAAGATGTCAGTAGGGACACTCCACCAGGAGTGGAGGTCCTTCTTCATCTTGCCTAAGGCCTCAACCCCCATCATATTGGGCCTTCTTTGTTTATGGCTTCATTCTCCACACGTTGACTGGACTTCTGAGCAAATTTTGGCTTGGGGTCCCTCCTGTTCCTTGTCTTGCCTACTCAAGGTTGCCCTGAAAGTGGAACTTTCTGTTGCCACCACCTCAGTATCTCCTGCGCTTTCCACTGCATGTAGCAATTTCTGGGATGTGCCCTGCAATAGTCAGGTTGATACACTCTCTAGGTCATTTGACACTCTGGAGGAGCAGTCCACCTGTGAACCTGAGCCTATCTGTTCAATCTCATGCATAACTGCCCATTCTACCACCTTGGAGTCAAAAACTCCTCCGGGAAAGACCTTCGCCCCCACTGAATTAAGAGCTAAGATCCTTCGTTGGGGATATGATTCCAAGAGGGCTTGTCATGTTTCTGCCTGGTCTGAATACAACATACAAGCTTCTGCTGGCCTTCACTTGCCCTTGCCCACTCCTAAGAAGCTTTTAGTCCTCAATAATTCTGTGTGTCCTCTCTCTACCTATGTTCTGGTCTCTGAGGATAATCAGAAGTACGAGGTTAGTCAAATTCTGGATTCTCGCCTCTGTAAAGTCATCCTTCAGTACCTCATGCATTGGAGAGGGTTAGATCCTGAGAAGAGGTTGTGGATTCCTGCATCTAAGATATTTGCGCCTCGTCTTGTGAAAAGGTTTCATTTGAGGTTTCACTCCAAGCCTGGACCCAAGAGGGGGAGGGGGAGGCCTCGTAAGAGGGAGGGGGTACTGCCATGAAACCACAGCAAACATTCATGTCCTATCTGTTGCCTACCTTGCTGCATGTGTCCAGTTAAAGGCCGGGCCTCCCTCACCCGTGTGCTTTAGTAGGCTCTCCTCAGCTGGTCCCCACCCAAGGCCCCTATTGGAAACAGGATGTAACACCTGGCAGTGCAAGCCTGCATTGCTGATCAACGGTTGTCTGTGTTTGGCTTTGTGTGTGGTTGTTCCTAGCATTTGCTCTGAGTCTTATTCCATGTACCAATCTTTGGCTTGTCTGGCTATCCCTGCCTGCCTGATACCCCAATCTTCAGCTTGTTCTCTGTTTCTCCTGTCTGCTTGTAGCCCTGGCACTTTGCTATTACCTCTGACTATTCTTTGCTGTTCCTGCACTGCTGCTTCCTCTCTTCCACCTGTAGCCAGCCGAGCGTGAGCTATGGGACTCCAGGGGCCATGACCTGGATCCAGTTGCAGCCAAATCCATCCTCATCACTGGATCTTAGACACCACTAGGGAAACCGATTCACTAGATCCCTGTTTCAGTGTATGTACTCCAGGGGGCACTCCAGTGGTGCGCACCTGTCACCTGACCCCAAGTGTCGTGACACGGTAATTGAGAACAGTTTGGCCTAAGCATGCATTTAGACAGAACATTGGCTGTTTGCCTGTTCATTGAACCCCCAAATTATCAGTGTGTTTGACCATTTGTTCGGCAGGCCGAATGACCACAATGCACTGCACTGCCACACAGTGCATTGGAAGCCCTGATTGGCTGAAGCAAAGAAAGCTTTGCCTAATTGGGGCACAGAGCACTATCAGAGCCATGACTGGGGAAAGTAATGATGACTATCTAATCATGACTCATTGCTCTTAGTCCTGCCCCACACTATAAAAATATTCTTCCCATAGCTGCCATTTGCAGTGTTATATTGGAATTCAGAGAGATAGAACAGGAATCAGTGTTACTAGCATGTTAGTGTGCTATTGTGTACTATTGTGCTTCTATTGTTAGTGTAGAATATCAGTTTAGTGTGAATCTAGTGATAGTTCAGTGTGAGTGTAGTGTGACCAATTATCACTGTATATATCAGTCTATCACTGCACATTTAACGCAGTATATTTCAGCGTGTTAGTGCATTTTTAATGCAGTATATACCAATGCATTACTGCACATTTAACACAGTATATTTCAGTGCGTCACTGCATGTTTAAGGCAGTATATTTCAGTGCATTAGTACACATGTGACACAGTATAACTCATTACTGCATGTTTACCATAGTATATTGCAGTGCATCAGTGCACAATTACCACAATATATTGCAGTGCGTCAGTGCAGTTTTACTGCAGTATATTGTAGTGTGTCAGTGAAGTATATCTGTGTAGTGAGTACTCAAGTTAAAGTGCACCAAACACCACTTTCCATTGATAAAGTTCATCCACATACACATCTACACATCTTTTTTACATTTTGCTAGTAAGCATCCCCCATTATGCCTGGGAGTCCAACAAGGACAGGCAGACGTTACCATGACACTGTGAAGGCAAATGTGACCGTAGTCCATCCTCAGGCAGGACATCATTTCCTCTGTTTAGTGATGTTGTCCATGCCATCCAGCCACAGCATACAGATTCAGTGGTGGACTGACTTACTAAATCATCCTCCTAATCATCCATCACCCAGACAGAGACTAGTGCACAGTCCACTGCAACTGCCAGAGTGGCTTATTCTACCACCTTTTCCACAGCTACTCCTTGATTCAGCCATTACTTGATTCAGATCTTGGTTCTGAGGTTGAGGAACATAGAAACATGAGCCTACAGAGAGGGGAGAACACTGGTAAACAACAAATTGGCAGTTATGTTGCCCAGCCACAGTATATAAACACGTTGGCTCCAGTGATAATGAGGATGGAGGGAGTGATAATGATGAGGTCACTGACACGACTTAGGTGCTAGATAGAGCAAAAAGATGAAAGTGTGGTTGAGGCACAACCCCAAAGAGGCAGCCATCATGGAAGAGTAGAGAGCAGCTATCCTATTCCATCAGATTGTGGAGCTGTTCTCTCCTGGCCTACTTCCCACAGCTGAGATGTTTGGGGTTTTTTTTTATCACACGTGCAGCCGCTCACACTGATGCAATTTGCAAAGTTTTCCTCAAGCACAAGTGTGGCAAAATCACCAGCCATTTTGGTACCACATGCTTGAGAAGGCATTTAACCTCCCACAACTCAGCCCATTGGCAAAAGCACCTGAAAGCCACACAAAAAGATGCAATTCTGCTCCTTATTACTCTTCACATTTATGGTCTACCTCAGCCATACCATGACTAGGGATGGGTGAATGGTTCAGCTCGAGCATGAGTTTGGGCCGAACATTGGCTGTTTTGCCGAACAACCAAATTATTGGGTCGTTCAACTGTTTGTTCAGCCCGCCGACTGACCACAATGCACTGTGCCACTGCACAATGCACTGAAAGCCCTGATTGGCTAAAGCAATGAAAGTGTTGCTCAATCAGGGCACAGAGCACTATCAGAGCCATGATTGGACGCTGTCATGATGATCATGGCTCATTGCTCTTATTCCTGCCTCACACTATAAAAGTATTCTTTCAATTGCAGCCAATTTCAGTGTGATATCAGCGGTGTGAAGATGGATAGAACAGGGCTCTGTTCAGTGCTGCTAGACAGTTAGTGTGCTCTAGTGTGCTATTGTGATTCTATTATCAATGTACAATATTAGTTTAGTGTGAATCTAGGGATAGTCCAGTCAGTGTAGTGTGTGACCACCACTCATCTTTATATTAGCATGAGTCTAGGGACCGTTCAGTCAGTGTGAGTGTAGTGAATGACCACCATTCATCTTTGCATTAGTGTGAATATAGGGAAAGTTCAGTCAGTGTGAGTGTAGTGATCGTTTAACACCGTATATTTAATTTCGTTACTGCAAGTTTAACATGATATATTTCATAGCATTACTGCAATTTTAACACCAGATAGTTCTGTGCATTACTGCAAGTTTAACGCTGTATATTTCATTGTGTTGCTGCAAGTTTAACACCATATATTTAGGTGCATTACTGCAAGTTTAATGCCATATATTTCATTGTGTTACTGCAAATTAAATGCCATATAGTTCTGTGTGTTACTGCAAGTTTAACACCGTATATTTCATAGCGTTACTGCAATTTTAACGCCATATAGTTCTGTGCGTTACTGCAAGTTTAACATCATATATTTTATAGCATTACTGCAATTTTAACACCAGATTAGTGTTGAGCGAACCCGTAACGTTTGGGTCCGTACCGAACTTTCGGGTGTCCGGGACCCGAACACGGACATTTCAAAAAACGTTCGGGTTCGGGACTAGCAACACGTCTCAAACTAGACGTTAGACGTCAGACAGTGAGTTTCGTCGTTATACACTTTAGAGTTTAAAGACGTTAGACAGGGAGTCTCGTTGTCGTCATCATTAGAGTCCTACGTCCTAGTCTACAATTTTACAGACGTTAGAGAGGGAGTGTTTTTGCGTCCGTCGAAGGAGAGGGATGTGATTGGGTTCTCATACACTGTACGTCGTGGCACTGAGGTCGAATATTTCTCCGACCCAGTGTACTACGTGAGCGGTTAGTGTCGGTACGGTAATCATCCGTACCGACACTACCGAAGATTCCCGTTTGGTCACTTTGCGAACAACTAACCGACGGGAAGTCGATAAGTTGTACGCACTAGTTGATGGTATTGGGTCTTGGGCTTGGGCTTGCAAAAAACTTTACAGGCACAAGCCCAGGGCCTGTGGGCTTTCAAGCCATGCCTGGGTTTGCAATGCCCAAGCGAGTTGTGATTAGACCACAATTTTAACGTCATTACGATATTTTATATACTACAATTTGAACGT
>BLSH010501255.1:241533-255363 GCA_018402905.1 Glandirana rugosa | reverse complement strand
CCTCCGTTCTGTGAAGGGGGAAGGGCTGTGATCACTTCCCTTCCCCTGCTAGGGCAGCCCACACACAGTTAGAACACACTGAGGGAACACAGTTAACCCTTAAAGCGCCCCCTGCAGGTTAACCCCTTCACTGCCAATGGCATTTACACAGTAATCAGTGCATTTTTATAGCACTGATCCCTGTATAAATGCCAATGGTCCCAAAAAAGTGTCAAAACGTTCCGACGTGTCCGCTGAAATATCGCAGTACCGCTAAAAATCGCAGATCGCCGCCATTACTAGTAAAAAAAAATAAAAACCCCAGAAATGAATTCTCATCATCCGTAAACGTGACCACTTTTGCGCAAACCAATCAATAAACGGCAATTGCGATTTTTTTTTATCGCAAATATGAGGAAGAATATAAAATCGGCCAGAACCGATGAAAAAAAAATGTTTTATATATTTTTTTTTTGGATTTGTATTTTAGCAAAAAGTAAGAAATTTGGGTTTTTTTGCAAAATTATCGACGGGTTAGGGGGCGCAAATTATTTGCCTTGCCCCGGGTGCTGACAGCCCACGCTACGCCACTGATCGGAAGGCTAATACTATCTTGTTCAGGTATCATCCAGGCTGTTCAGCTAGCTCTTAAGTTAGGATGTTAGCCCAGGGCTGAAATAGATTCTGGTTCCTGAGTTGTTCTTATTTTGACTGTTTGTATACTGTAGGGTGACCAGACATTTCTGGTTTCTAGGGACAGTCCCTGATTTGAGGGAAATCTGCCTGCAAGGTGTCTCCAATTCAGCCCAAGAGCACTGCAGAGTAATATGCATAGAAACATGCTTTGTTTACACTGGCTACCTGAAGGAGGGAGGGGAGTGTGCATTGGCTCCCTGCCTTCAAGACCTAAGCACCTAATTGTTATTAAGCCGAACAGCCAGCTTCTGTCAGACAGACCTACATACACACAGGCCGAATGTCTGCCGTTTTTTTTGAACCGGCTGTTGTCTTCCGACATTCGTCCTGTGTGTATGGGGCTTAACTGCTGATGCAGTCTTCTTGACTCCTGGATTGTACAGATGAGGTGACTAGGATGTGAAGAGTTAGATAACAATTTGTTGCCTTGCCTGTCTTTGTGCTGGTAAGTAAGCAGGGTTGGGATGAGGGGAGAATGGGAGCAAGAAAGACAGAGAGCTAAATCCAGGGGCTTCATGTGTGTGACTGTGGGTGCCATTGATCCCAGGACAGGATGGGGGGACAAGATGGAAAAGAGAGGCTGCTTGTGACTCTGTGTGGGCCAGTGACCTCTGCCCTCTGCCTTACCTATTACCACCCTCTTCCCTTTACCTTACTTACTACTTACGTCTCCCTCTGCATTGTATACTGCCAACCTCTACCTTACTTTGACCTCTGCCTTACTTACTAGCGATCTCCACCATGTTATTTACTACTGACCTTTGAACTCTCGCTTACGTATCACAGACATCTGTTTTCTAAGTTACTATTGACCTCTGCATTAAAAGTTACAAATATATTCTCCAGCATAGAGTAGACTGATGCATAGAGGCAATGTATATTAAACTATTATAGACTGACATGCTACAACTTTATTCATGAAAACTTTTAAAGTTATTGAAGTTACTAAACCATGCTTTCTGCTAAGAAAAGTTAAAATAAGATAAGACAAAATAAGACACAATTTTATTAAATGTAATATCTTAATCTTCTTAGTAGAACCATTGCTTGTATAAATAAAGGATCTTTAAAAAGCTCCACCAGAGTAACTTCACTGAATGCTCTTTATGTGCTTCTGAGTTTTCAGATCAACCGATAGAGGGGGAAGTGCCTCTTTCAATGTCTGAACGCACAGCAGTTCTGATCAGTGAGCATTGGAAGTGAAGTGATGAATCTTATCTCTGTCATTAATCAAGTAAGGACGAGAGGCAGACAGGTAACGGCAGGGGGCACTTAATAAACCTAATGAATCAGCTCCAAGTAAACAGAAATATGTGACAAGAGGTGGAAAAATAGCTGTGGAAATTAACACTTGCTAATTAAAATCTTTAAGTATAATGATGTATCTTAATACATGATCTATTGAAGGGTAGTTGTATGCATTTAAATATGTTTCATTTTTATACATCTCTTTTCTATCAATTATTAACATACACAGTATTACTATTATAAATAAAAATCGCAAGAAGAAAATGTATGTATACTTTCTCTGGTTACTGAGAAAGATGTACCAATTTATGATTCTGAGGTTTACCTTAAGTACCCTCTTGTATTGGTTTACTTGTCTTGAGTATCTTTTGACTTGTGTAGATTTATATATGAACTCTCTAAATAGCATCAATCACACTGTTATATTTTGTCTTTTTAAGCAATTCAAAGAAAGTGAATAAACCAGTTTCTGGGATTCAACCCAAGTCATACAAATTTATTTGATGTATGTACCTTTTAAGGGTGTAGGGTGTGTGTGGGGGAGAAGCATGTTACACAGCATGGAGAAGCTGGAAATAGTGCAAACTCATTGGCGTGAATCATCAAATATTAAAGGGTTAGTTTGTCTTTAAAAAAGAATACTCTATGCAGTCCATGAACACTTTTCCATAATTTTGAATTAATTTGCATTTAAAAAAACTAGCCAAACAACCATAGAGAAGATCAAGGAATGGATGTTCCTCCTTCTTATGTATGGTAAGCCAGCCAGAGTGCCCACAGCAGCCCCGGTCTCCCCAATGGGAAAGGAGAGCCTGGAAATGACAGAGGGAGAGGATGCCCCTTCTGCTTTTTGTTAGAGTGATTAGGTGGCTGTCAGTGGCGGCTGGTGTTTTTTTTGGGGGGTGGCATTCCCCCAGTTCTAGGTGAGCCGGCCGGTTGGTGGTCAGTCATCAAGCCCCCCCGGTCGGTCATCAAGCCCAGCACTCACCCAATCTAGGTTGTGGGCAGCAGGCAGGTTGTGTACTCCTACAGGTGGCAGGCAGTGGCTCCTGTGTCTTTTACTTTTCTTTTGCATCATGGCAGCTTCCGCCATGGGTCTCCTCCCTCTGACTCCTAGGCATCTAATAGGATCACCTGTCCTTTCAGCCAATCAGATGACGGGTCTGAAGACCCACTTCCTGATTGGTTGGAAGGAGGATCAGTGTGGCAATAGCGAATATTCATTCGCTATTATTAAGACTGGGAGGGCTCAAAGCGGCATGCTCTGCGCCCCCGAGCCCACGCTTTTTTGAAACCTATTAGAACCTCTGGCTCTAATCTCATGCTTCAACAAAAACCCTGCATGTAGATCAGGGGGCTGATGCATGGATAGGGGCACACCATCAGGGGGTTACAGGTAGTACTGATGTACGGGGCCCAAGCTTCTGAAGGGGCCCGGTGCCAGGCTCACTCTCCATCTTCCCCTCACATGTAAACAGAATTATCCTCTGATGGCAGCCAGGCATCTGCAGCGCCATGGAAAATAGACAAGCAAGCCTGGACTGCTCTCCTCGTCGCCCCGGGCTCGGCTCTCGTCGGCTGTGTACGAGCCGCCTCTGGGAATTGCCTATCGTGGTCTCCCCTCGGAGCGGATGTGTTCAGAGATCCTTGATGTAGGAATATGCAGTGTGCACATCATGGGGGGATGGGCGAGCAAACGGTGACCTCGGTGATGATCTGTGGGCTGATCGGGGGATGGCACCCTGCTGATCCCATCGGTTGTTGCCAGAGTTGTAAATCCTTATTGAGGTGTGCTCGGTGGGATCAGCTGTCTGTGGGCTGGATTAACATTCATTGGGTTTGCATCCCCTCCATTGGCATTGGCTGGCAGCTGGTTGGTGGCATGAGGTGCAGGGTTCCTCAGTTATGGAAGTACATTGTATAATGTGAATATTGGGCCACCTCACAGTCCTGTGAGTGCAGATGAGGGGGCACGGCCACTGCTTCCCAGGGGTGCAGATGAGGGGACACGGTCGCTGCTTCCCAGGGGTGCAGATGAGGGGGCACGGTCGCTGCTTCCCAGGGGTGCAGATGAGGGGGCACGGTCACTGCTTCCCAGGGGTGCAGATGAGGGTGCACGGTTGCTGCTTCCCGGGGGTGCAGATGGGGTGGCATGGTTGCTGCTTCCTGGGGGCTCAGATGAGAGGGCACGGTCCCTGCTTCCCAGGGGTGCAGATGAGGGGGCACAGTCGCTGCTTCTCAGGGGTGCAGATGAGGGGGCATGGTTGCTGCTTCCCAGGGGTGCAGATGAGGGGGCATGGTTGCTGCATCCTGGTGGTGCAGATGAGGGTGCACGGTCCCTGCTTCCCAGGGGTGCACATGAGGGGGCACAGTCACTGCTTCCCAGGGGGTGCAGATGAGGGGGCATGGGTGCTGCTTCCCAGAGGTGCAGATGAGGGGGCACGGTCCCTGCTTTTTGGGGGTGCAGATGAGGGGACATGGTTGCTGCTTCCTGTGGGTGCAGATGAGGGGGCACGGTTGCTGCTTCCCGGGGGTGAAGATGAGCGGGCACGGCTGCTGCTTCCCTGACGTGCAGATGAGGAGGCATGGTGGGTGATGAAAGGATGATGCTGGCGGAGAATGGGGATATATTGTGCAGGGGGTCTTGGAGAATGTTGGTGGTCAGGCCACGGGGGGGCCCAGGCCTGAAGCTGTGTAAGGGGCCCCAAACTTTCTGATGGCTGGCCAGGATAGGGGGGTGGTGCCTGGGCGCCCCTAACGGACGGGCCGCCGCTGGTGGCTGTATAGCTTCTCAAATCACTTTTACAACAAAGAGCATCACTGGCAGAAAATGTTGACACCAAGATCGTAGCTGTAGCTGGTATGACCATTTCAGCCTGAGGATGTACAGGTACATCCTGAGATAGAGAAATGGTTAATTTATAAAGACTATAGTCTGCTGCTATTCGCATGCCCTAGTCATTCCATCTGCAAGAACCTGCCGCTGAAATCTGGAGAAGTTACCTAACCAGCAGTGTGAAAATGGGCAAAAGGTAAGAAATATAAAAAAAAAAAAAGTATGGTGTGTTAAAGGGAACATATAACAAACATATAGCAGGGATTTCTTAACTTTAACTGCATAAGAGAAAATACACTTTGAAGCTGAAATATGGACACAAACATTTAAAGTACTGTTGTATATTCCTTAACAGCTTTAAAGAATAGAAATCCACTTTGTGGGCGCCAAATGCCACAGGCACAGGTATTACCTTGTAAAAGTTAAAGTGTTACTAAACCCACAACAGTAAAATCATTTTGTATATGCAGCGTAGCATGCTTGTTATACTCACTGTGGAACTTAAGGGATTAATGCTCTGCATTGTGTAAAAAGGCTATTTTATCCTGTATGCCAGGGGTAGGCAACCTCAGCCCTCCAGTTGTGGTGAAACTACAAGTCCCATGAGACATTGCAAGACCCTGACAATCACAGGCATGGATCCTAGAGGCAGAGGCATGATGGGATTTGTTGTTTCACCACAGCTGGAGTGCCGAGGTTGCCTACCCCTGCTGTATGCCATAAATTCTTCCCTCCTGCACTATCAATCTGGGCAAGTCCATATAATACAAAGCAGGGTGGTAAAGCTGCACATGATCAGTTGGCTCTCTTATGCTGGATAGAATGTGGGCATGTATACAGGCTGTAGTGGAAAACTCCTCTTATTTGACAACACAGCTATGGACAAACTGTGCAGGTTATCAGGAAACCATGGTATACAGATCATCCCAAAAGGTATATAGTAGCAGTATTTTAATAACCTCAGTCCCAGAAGGATTTACCCCCTTCCTGACCAGAGCACTTTTTGTGATAAGGCACTGTGTCACTTTAACTGACAATTGCGCTGTTGTGCGGTGCTGTACCCAAACAAAATTGTTGTCCTCCACAAATAGAGCTTTCTTTTGGTGGTATTTGATCACCTCTGCGGTTATTATTGTTTGCGCTGTAAACAAACAAAAAGCGACAATTTTGAAAAAAATATTTTTTATTTACTTTTTACTATAATAAATATATTAAAAAAAAATAAAATGTATTCCTCAGTTTAGGCCGATATATATTCTTCTAAATATTTTTGGTAAAAAAAAAATTGCAATAGACGTATATATCTTGGGTTGCACAAAAGTTATCATGTCTGCAAACTATGGGAATGGATTTATGGCATTTTTATTATTTTTTTTTTTTCCCTAGGCAGGTATTTCTAACTGTGGGGGGGAGTGTAGTGATTGGGGAAGGAGAGAGAAAGCTGCTTCCGATCACTGGGAACAGCAAATTTTTCCCCACTTCCCTGTCAGAACGGGGAACCGTTTGTTTATATGAACAGATCCCCGTTCAGGCTCTGTGAGGAGCAATCGCGGATGGCCAGCGGACATCGCGCCCACGTCGCCGGAGGCTCTTAAGAGCGCCGCCGTACAGCTATGGCGATTTGCGCAATAGACCTGACCTGCCACAGTCAAATGACGGCGGCTGGTCGTCAAGTGGTTAATGTAAAAAGAAGATTTATAAGCTGTGGGCACTGTGTGAGGCATATGAACTATTTTCATATTACTGGGTTTAGTAACACTTTAAGTAACATCATCACTGTACATAGAAAGCTGAATAAACCGCGCTAACACACAAAGTGCTTGAGGCTGACTAATACCATTAGATAAAAATAGAGCTGGAGCCCTACCATCAATAACCACTAGATGTCAGGTAAGGTAGTTTGAGAGTACCAGCTAATGAATATAACACAATTCTAAATTCTAAATAATTGCTTGGAAATGGAAAACAGCCTCATAAAAACAACACATACAATGTATATATGTAATTCATGATAAGTGTATGACAATTGTGAAGATGAGATATAAAGTGCTCTGGTGCTCAAAAGAAATATCCAAAGTCATTATTTCAAGAAGGTAAAGTCAAAATCAGATGTAAATAGTGTTCCAATTGTGCCAAAAAGGATTTTCTACTTCCAAATAATGTGCAGAGATGGACAGAACCTTCACCAACACACCCCAACCACCCCAACCTATAACTAGCCTTTGCAGTAATATGAAAATGGAAGGGCAAGGCATATCACAAACAAAAAAAAAAAGATTTCCCAGCACATTTACCAGCCAGTCTGCAAAACAACCAAATTGGTCCTGTCTAACAATTTCCAAATAAACTTAACATGTCTGTCGCAATCATTGTTTACATACATATGTACACATGAATTTGTGTGTGTGAGGGGCATTGGGGCTGCTTGTAAAACATTTTCCTTTGTTCTTTTTATTTAATTTATTATAAAGTAATTTTAAACAATTTGTTTAATTTTACTTTATTGCTATTACAAGGGGACTACCAATTCCCCTATCTGACAACATGAGCAGGTAAAATATTCTCTTTAACTCCTTCCTTACCATACATGCAGCCTCACTGAAGTGGATCATCTTCCAAGGGGCCTCATATGTATGTTTGTGTGTTTTTGCTGAGATCATGCTGAGCAGTGCACTCTGAGCATGGAAACCGAGCTGTCATTGTCAGCTCCTGGTCTTGTACAAAAGATTTGGAGCTGGGAGGATCACATGATCCCATGATCGCTGTGATAGCCTGTGAGGAAGGGGAGAAATTTTCTCCTAAACATGTTCCATGATCCTTTGCAGCTCACAGGGTGAAGGAGAAAGATCCCACGCTGGAAGCTGGCGCCTGTGCATTTCAGCTGCACATATTTGTCATCTTTTGCTTTAGCTGTGGCTGTACAGGGAAGGAAGTTGATGGACTCATAATCGCTTGATGACAGGATGCTCTTTCTATATGTACCCCCCACCCACCCTACAGACAGACTGGTGAGTGCATTTCTTATTGTCTATGCTATTTTATGTGCATGTTTAATAAATATTTTACTGCACTATGAGGCATCTTAGCGCCCCTTTCTGCTATTATGTTTTACAATTTTACAAAGTTGCAGGTGTTAGGATGTGTTTTACCTTTGTCGTGAAAGGGTTATTAAAACATCAGGGGTTTAATAGACCCCTAACATCACTTCTGTTTGTTATTGCAGAGACTGATGAAAAATGCCTCCACGCAAGTGTAAAAGAGCCCTTAAAGCAGTATTAAACTCAAAAGCAAGCGTACTGTGTATTATATTGCAGTTTACCAATTCTCAGATGTGATGTTTGCATCCATTTTAATTTTTATGCTTTCTTTCTTCTATTTTCATCCAGTGATCTGGCCAGTAAGCCTGTTGCTTTTCAAAAGAACAAGCTCTCTTCCAGATGTATCAGTTTACAAAGATGGGACAAACCATTTAACGCTGGCATGGGTGCTTACAATCATCAGCTTTTATTTATTTATGTAAAACCTTTATGCTAAATGGAAAAAAAATGTTTACTGTAACTGATTATAAAGTGAAGCGGCTGCAGGGAATCCAAGAATAGGAGGATTGGGGCTGCTCTGTGCAAAACTACTGCACAGAGCAGGTAAGTATAACATTTTTGCTATTTTTTTTTTAAATCCGAACCTTTAATATCACTTTAACATATGAAGGATTGTCTTTGAGCATAGGCTATGGAAGGCATTGTAAAGTAGACTCCAGAAAAACAAAAAGGCCAAATAGTAGTTCTTAGATTGTAAGCTCTTCTGAGCAGGACCAGCTTCATCCTCTTGTATTTTATTGTATTGTAACTGAATTGTCTCCCTTTTACATTGTAAAGCACTGCATAAACTATATAAATCCTGTATAATAATAATAATAATAATCGTATAAACTGTTAAGTTACATTTGGCTGCTTAATAACATGCTTCAGTGTAAGAGCAGCCATATTCAAAGAATCTGTATATCTCCTATGTTGTTGTGGTTGTGAGCCATTCATAATCATTTACATTACTACAATGTTATGTCTTGTGACTAATGCATTAAAATGACTTCTGTTTCCTCTCAGAATAGTATCCATGTGATATTCTCCTTTCACACGCTAAGGTCATTCCAGACTCAGTAATGACTTGCAGAATTGTTACTGAATCCTTGCAAATCCAGGTCTTCGAGCTCAGGTTTGTGAGTCTTTATTAAATAAAACCTTATGTCACTTTAATCAAAAAACAAGAAAAGCTTTTATATCAATTACAGTAAGTGCAGTGAACTTTTCTCTTTATCATTTTATTCAAGTTAAAATGAATTGAAAAGATACTTAACCTTGTAGCACTTGTAGCATGTATTTTACATCACAAGGGGAAAAAATTAAATCATTACCCTAGATAGTTGCTGTATACTATGAAACTTTAATGTATATAATGCAGGTTCAGATGTGTGTTATGTAAAGAGTATAGGGGTCAAGAATGCAGGTGTCAAGTGTATGTAACATACGCAGAGCCTAGCACATAGCGCCCCTATGATTCATTTCAACATTAAACTCTAATATAGACATACCACCTATTCACATACATATGCACTGCATACACAAATACATACACTCTGTATACATATGCATACATATTGCATACAAATACATACACACATATACATATATACACACTGTATATGCATGTTATAGGTCCATTCTACCCTGTACCTGTGATAACTCACCTTTACCTGGAGAAAGTCAACATACCTTAGATGCTTCAGATGGGTTTTATTTAGAAGGCAAAGCCATGTAGAAGAAAAGAGTTGGTTTTGACCACTCATTGTTCATGGACAACAGATGAAGTAGAGACCCCCCTTTGCTATCATCCCCTCCTTCCCCTTTTTCTTTCTTCCTCTTTCCTCTACCTTGTCCCTATCATAAAAGCTACGATTCACAGGAGGACTTTGCTCTCCCACTTTGGCTGGGCCACTTAGCTGGATCCCAGCCAGGGAAGTAAACCCTCCGGTTTCTGCAATTCCTACTTGAATCGATCCCGATATTGAATTGATTTCACTGATGTTGTTCTATGTATTTCAACACTATTGATCACTATTCTCTCCTAAGGTATACCGGAATCTTCATAATGTGTCATTGTTTCTATTAGGTGAACTGTACACACTTATACCCGATTATACACACCCTGATTATGACTCATCACCTTTGTAACGATGTTATATTTGACTACAGTTCTGTATCTGCTACTTTTCTTTCTCAATAAAATATTTGAAACAAACATTTTTTCAGTCCTGTTGATGATAGGACCTTTACAATGGAGCGCTCAGTTAGGTAAACAAGTTGATGGCCAGAGACCTCTCACCACTGATGACTCTGGTTCTTGTACCAAGCAGTCCCTCAGTGGCTGGTGAAAGGGCACTCCCTCTCGAGCCAACTCTCTGGAACTGGCATCAGAGGCAGGAACACTTTGGAAACTAGATCAGCTCTGAAACAGCAGCTGAGAATGTGCTCCTGGCTCTCAGCAGTATTAGACAGTCTCTGCGCAGTACCGCATCTCTCTCAGGCTCACTCCTCTAGCAGTGGAAATAGTAGGAACAGCAGCAGTCTCTGTACACAAAAGCACAGTAATCATAGAGATTAGTCTCTCACTCTGTCTGGGAACTCAGTAGCAAAGTCCTCTTTCAGCTTTTCTCCTACAAGGCAAATCAGCAGAAAGCATTCCTTTAGCCCCAGAGCCTTATGCACAGGCTCTCAGGTTCACAGCAGTCTGCACATGGTCCTGGGCCCACTAGCATACAGTCCAGTCATCAGCTCGGTTCATCGGCAGCAATTTTTCTCCTCAGCTCTCCTCTCCCAAGTACACAGAGAAATTCTCACCAGGGTCTGTGTAGCAGCAGTCTCTGAGTGCTGTATGCAGACTCCCCTTTGCCCCCAATGCTCACCTCCCAAGTCCCAGAGCTCTGACTGGACTCTGTATGGCACCCTACTCCTCTCCCAAGCAAAGGGCAGAGCTCCAAACCTGCTGGTCAATCCAAATCCATCCTGTTCCAGGTGGCCAAAAGGAAGTCCTGCTTGTCACGGGAATGCCATGGGTGGACCCTAGTCCTGCAAAAGCAGCCAACTATAGCTAAGTCCAGTCTTTTCATTGTCCTGCACCTGTCCATCAAGGGGAGAGAGAAAAAAGAGAGAACAAAAAACAGTCCTGTTGCTATTTTTTTCAGCACTGCTGGGTGGCTCTTAATGGATCCCAGCTAGCACTACATAAACATGCATACACATGCATACATACACACTTCATTTACATACCTGTACAAACAGACATTTACTCCTCTGGTAGCATGACTTGCTGACCCTTTAGCCTCTTCTATTCCCTGTCTGCCAGCTCCTGCACTCCAGGAAGTCTGAGGGCAGTGGTGCTGATGCACAATGGTGCACAATGATGGGCTGTTTAAGACAGCCCTCCTTTTGTCTGTAGACAACAAATGTGGCTGTCCCATAGCAATATGTCAGGCAACCACAGCCAGCAGAGAAGTGACTGGGTGTCTGCAGCATACTTGCTTCTGGCTAGGCTGAGGACAGCTCGCACCCCCCAAGCCACTTTCTCACACACAACACCTAGCCCCTCCTTTCCACCTATCCAGATAGTCATTGAATGCTGGGCTTTGTTTAGATCTCTGGAAAAAGAAATTCTGAAGACTTCACAGTTCCATTAATGACTGCATCAACATTCCGGCATATCTGGGTCAATTCTAGAAAGTTTCCAGGTATGACACACCTGAAAATGTTTCCAGTTGCGCCCATAGCTCTTTAATAGGGTGATGATTTTACACGCCTGTCTGGAATTGCTTTTGAAAAATATCAATGCACTTCCTTGCATGTGAGTGTGCCTAGGTATACCTGTGGCTTAAAATGATTGTAAAGGCTATTTTTTTTTGGTTAAAAATAACAAACATGGCATACTTACCCTCTCTAGTAGTGGTTTTTCACAGAGCAGCCCAGACACTCCTCTTCTTGGGGTCCTCTTCTGCGCTCCAGGCTCCTCCCTCTTGTTGAGTGCCCCCATAGCAAGCTGCTTGTTATGGAGGCACCCGAGCTGAGCCGCAGAGACACAGAGCCATGGTTCGGCCCCACACTCTGGCTAACTGACTTTGATTGACAGCAACAGGAGCCAATGGCGCTGTTATGTCTCAGCCAATCAGGAGGATAGTCCCGGATGGCCGAGGCACCTATGGACATTGCTAGATAGAGAGGTGGCTCAGGTAAATATTATAAGGGTTGAGGGGGCTGCTACACACAGAAGGCTTTTTATCTTAATGCACAGAATGCATTAAGATAAGAAAAAACCTTCTGACTTTACAATCACTTTAAACTTCATAGTTACATAGCTGCAGTGTGAGATATAAGGTAGGTCTACCTCTGACTACTAGTATCAGGAAATTGGGAGTGAGATTTAATGAGGTTACTGTTAAATTGTGCAGAAAGCCTTTGCACAAACCTCTTAAATAAAATAAAATAAAATAAAGGTATTTTCTTGTTGCATTTATATTTACATTTCAAGTAGATTACAGTTCTATGAACATAAGAAAGCTGGAAAGGGAGATTACAATCCTTCAGTTTTTCTGCTCTTTCCTGTCCCTTAAACTGCCACTTTTTCCATTGAGACTGGAGTTTCTTCACTTCCAGCTACTCTCTCCTTTCGTGCAGCTTTTGCGTACATGATATGCTCACAATGGTGCTGAAATATACACCTCTGTTATGCATTTCCACTGCCGCACACATACTTTCCATGTCACTCACTGACTGCAGACAGTCTCTGCTTTGCTGTATCCAGTCCTTTTAGCTGCCACTCTCCTTGTCAGTTACAACCAGTTGCTTCCTTCCTGTGATCACGGTGATCAATACACAACCTCAGACTACCGTGGATGCATATGTGCAGCGCCTAAACATGAAGGTCCACATTTCCTACCACCACATATATGTGTTATGAACTTGAGAAAAAGGTTAATGTCTTCAGAGAGAGCATGATTGCATTACCATTGCAATTAACACAATTAATAAATGTTTTAATATATAATTATTACATACAGTCAGGTCCATAAATATCTGGACATCGACACAATTCTAATGTTTTTGGCTCTATACACCACCACAATGGATTTGAAATGAAACGAACAAGATGTGCTTTAACTGCAGACTTTCAGCTTTAATTTGAGGGTATTTACATCCAAATCAGGTGAACGGTGTAGGAATTACAACAGTTTACATATGTGCCTCCCACTTGTTAAGGGACCAAAAGTAATGGGACAATTGGCTGCTCAGTTGTTCCATGGCCAGGTGTGTGTTATTCCCTCATTATCCCATTTACACGGAGCAGATAAAAGGTCCAGAGTTCGTTTCAAGTGTGCTATTTGCATTTAGAATCTATTGCTGTCAACTCTCAATATGAGATCCAAAGAGCTGTCACTATCAGTGAAGCAAGTCATCATTAGGCTGAAAAAACAAAACAAATGCATCAGAGAGATATCAAAAACATTAGGTGTGGCCAAATCAACTGTTTGGAACCTCCTTAAAAAGAAAGAATGCACCGGTGAGCTCAGCAACACCAAAAGACCAGGAAGATCACAAAAAACAACTGTGGTGGATGACCGAAGAATTCTTTCCCTGGTGAAGAAAACACCCTTCACAACAGTTGGCCAGATCAAGAACACTCTCCAGGAGGTAGGTGTATGTGGATGGAGGACCTCTCACAAGAACTAGACCGGTTGACAACACTTCCCACAAAAGAAGTGGTCCCTTTCTTAAGAAGCCAGTAGGTGGTGTCAACAAAAAACACTAGAAGGACCAGAAAACCACAACGACTCGAGTGGCCACGTAAGAAAGAAAAATTCCTCCAAGGTTTGTCAACTAAACCGGTGTGGATTACAAAAACTATAGAGAGACTACGTAAACAAAACAAAAAAGTCGGATTACTACTGAACGAAGTGACTATCACTGTCGAGAAACCTAGAGTATAACTCTCAACTGTCGTTATCTAAGATTTACGTTTATCGTGTG